>CM076583.1:899918351-900218175 GCA_034641835.2 Pinus albicaulis | reverse complement strand
AAGTCTTACACTGACTAAGCCGTAGCTGGCTTATTCTTCATTCTCGTGTTGCTTATTCGTAGGAGGCATCTTCAAACTTCTTCAAAATTCTGCTGCTTTCTCAAAGAGTCTTATACAGGCTCACCTTTTCTCACTACTGCTCCAATTTCACTCTCGTTGCTGCTCTCTCAGGGAGTCTTATGCAAAATAGCTTTGATACCATGACAAGAATTGGAAACTGAAAAGAAGTGGAGTAGAGGATTCTCTTCTCAATATTACGAATTAGTTAAATAATATTACATTGGAGACATCAACATTAAATGAATTTAGTGAGACTAAACTAAAACTGGACTAAGTGAAACTGAACTGGGACACTTGGATGGGTTTCGACACTTAGTAGGTGGTTGGAATTAGATTCTCCAACAACGAAATTGGATCAAAAATGTTAAATGTTAAACATTACATTTACATTTATATTTACATTTTTACGTAAGATCTACCCCATATTTCTTTGTAGAGAGATGTGGCACAATAATACATAGTTTTATTTTAATAATTAATATTACGTATAAATAATATTAAAAAGTTATATATAAGTTATATATGATTTAAGATTCAAGTTAATGTTTTGGCCGACATTAGCTAAAATTATTTTTATTATTTTTTTAAGACGTGACATACTTACACATCAGGGTCATACTGGGCTGTAGAATGCACCTCTCAGCGCAACTAGGTCCCCCTTCAACTGAATCAAATTTGCTTCATTAAATAAATTAGAAATAAGCCCTATTCTCCATATCATCTTTTAGTTCCCCACTAACAGTAGTCATGATCCCTAAACCTTCCTGCCATTTGTGTTGAAGGGCATAAATTGCAAGGTAGAATTTTTGGCTGGCCTCATCGTCTCCATAAATTTGAACCACATTCTTCTCTCAATAAATTAACATAATTTTCATCCACATAACCCCCTAAGATTTATTTCTATTGAATCTCAACCATATTAGCCTTTGGGTTGTCAAGAAAAAACACTCCTACACTCTAAGACATATGGAATAGTGTCCTATCTAGTTTCATATTGACTACACTTTGCCCAAATTCTCCATAAATATCTATTTTTACATAATGGTTCAGGCACACGTCCCCATAGATTAAAGGGTTGAAACTTAGCATTGAGCTAGAGAGGGCCGTGCCTGCGACATTCCTTGGTGGTTTGTTGTGTTTGCTTATATCGGGGATGATAATGATGCAAACCAAGTTGTAGTTCATATGCAAACGATTTTAGCATGAGAGCATAGATACTTCCCATTTGGAAGTTTATAAGGTGGACAACCATGTGCCTCCTAGGATCACTAACATAGTTATACCCTATACATTTAAAATAATAAAATTTTATACCGTTGGGTTAATGATTCAACCCAAATGGGTTTATGAAGGAGGCATTCAAACTATTTCAATAAATTCTCATTAAAATGTTATTTCATGGAACTCCATGATAATAAGGTATGCATTGAGGGGTTAGGGTTGTTAAGATATTCCGACACATAGGAAAAAGTTAAGAATAACTTAGTCTAGTGTAGAGTTAGGTAAAGTGTGTTTCTTTACTATGTACATTTGTAACTTATAATCTGACGGTCACGATTTGTAGTGATATGACGATTCACTCTCTCCTCGGTGTTAACAACACTTGATCCGTGGCTTAACACCTGATTGGTCCATGATCTCTATTTAAAGAGCATGGAGGGTCATTTTTACGGTAACCATTTATGAGAGAAACATATGTAACTTTTCTTTTTATATTAATAAATTTCCTTAAGTGGCTGCGTTGGCTCAGGCTGTGGACTATTTCCCTCTTCGAGGGTTTTAACCATGTGATAATACCGGTGTACTGATTTGTGATCTATTTGTGAGCGGTGACCTTTTGTTTTTAATCTACGGAACTTACACTATAAATTATTACATGGTATCAGAGCAAGGAAGCCATGTGGCTTGTCAGATCCTGTCTGAATTTGGTCTTTATTGGCAACATCCAACTACACTTTGGTGTGATAATTAGAGTGCCATTCAGCTATGGAAAGATCCAGTTTAGCATCAGAGTATGAAAAACATTGAAATCCACATACACTTCATCAGAAAGCTCATTCATGATTGTGTCTTGAAGCATAGTACTGTCCAACCAATGATCAAGTAGCCAATATCTTTACAAAGGCTCTCATAGAAGCGAAGTTTACCAAACTTCGATCCATGCTTGGAGTTCAGGAAAGTTGTGATTAAGGGGGGATAGGCTCTAATGCCTCCTTCCTTCTCATATTGTGTCACTTTTGTAAATCCTTCAATCCTATCCCAATTTTTTCTTAAGGGGGGATGTTAGGATATTTCGACACATAGGAAATAGGCTCCTTTTGTGTCACCTTTGTAAATCCTTCAATCCTATCCCAAGTTGTTCTTAAGGGGGGATGTTAGGATATTCCGACACATAGGAAATAGTTAAGAATAAATTAGTCTAATGTAGAGTTAGGTAAAGTGTGTTTCTTTACTATGTACACTTGTAACTTATAATCCGATGGTCACGATTTGTAGTGATCCAACGGTTCACTCTCTCCTCGGTATTAAAAACACTTGATCCGTGTCTTAACACTCGATTGGTCCATGATCTATATTTAAAGAGCATGGAGGGTCATTTGTTCGACAACCGTTTATGAGAGAAACATATGTAACTTTTCTTTTTATATTAATAAATTGCCTGAAGTGGCCACGTTGGCTCAGGCCATGGACTGTTTCCCTCTTCGAGGGTTTTAACCACGTGATAATATTGGTGTATTGATTTGTGATCTGTTTGTGAGCGTTGAGCTTTGGTTTTTGATCTACAGAGCTTACACTGTAAATTCCTATAGGGGTCAGTGTGGTTACATTTATTTATGGAATTCCTACCATCATGCTTTGGTCTCAAACTTGTGTTGCTTTTGGAGGGAGCTCCTTACCTACTTTTTCCCAAGTTTCAATTTCTTTATATAATACAAGATCAATTTCTTCAAACTACATAGTATCACAACTTATAAGATATATTGAAGGCTTTGCTACTTATCATAATCACACTCGGTGTTAGCACTCTATAGATCCCTTTAGGCTAAGGAAAGGGCCACAAAGGTAACCACAAGGCTTCTTTGGACTAGAAATTGGTATTTTCTAGTCAGAGGGGGCTCCCTCACTCAAATTTAAATATAAAGGACTCTAAAGCTCATAATTTCACAGAGACAAGATCTGAAGAAGACTTTTAAAATTTAGTAGAAACTTGGTGGAGGACCTGGGATATTAGTGCATGTGACCATAAATGTTACTAACTCATTATACTAATCCATATATCAACCAAATACAAATGCATAGGCCTGTCTAGTACATCCTTCGAATGGATAATGATGACAGTACAATGAGAAATAAAACATATAACATTATTCATTCACATATAACAGAGCATATGAGAATTCTGTTGGAAAACTCTATGATTGAGTACCTAGAATAATGGGATAAATAGAGGCATAATACATTTCATTTCATATGAAACAATAAGTCACAACTATACTAGAGCATGCATGATGAATCCTAGCAAAGTTGTTCCATTACACCTTTAAGCCAGACTAAGGACAAATAAATGAAGTAAGAAATACACTAGAGAAAACACAGATTCAAAGTAAGGTACCACAAGAATCTCTGAATGATGAATGGAAAAACTTTGCATTGAGTATTTTATTTATTGAAAAATAGATCACAATACACACAAGTATGCTCTGACCAGTTCACTAAACAATCAAAAACCCCTTCTACATTGTCTTTCGTGGCATTAAATAAATTTACATTTTCAAAACATTCCATGACCAAGTTCGATGCATGAGTTATCCATTTGGCATGGATCGAACCAACCACAAAAACAAAAACTTATTGTTTTTATCAACTAGTAAATAAGAAAATCTTAAAAGTTATCCCTGTTTTTTAGTGAAAAATACAAAAATCTGATTTAATTCTATCTCCTTATTCTATCTAGATGACAATGTGATATGAGAACGCCTTCTCTAGACATCGAGCCTTTGATTGGAAAATAAAAAATGGAAACAACACCCCCATCTATGCTACACATCAGCTCCTGTTGAAATTTTTTCCCATGTGCTAGAAGACAGCTGGCCGGTGACTGGGAGTTGAGTAGGCTCTTGAAAAAGTAACAAACTCCTCCACACTTTCCATGACACCTGGAAACCTTGAAACACCCTTCAAAACTGTGTGTAGAAGTTGCGCAATGCGTGTGCAATGAAATTTTAAAAATATCATTTTCACTTCCTTTCTCGCTTCAGGTCACATAAGGTGGCTACAACTACTCCATAAAAAGTTTATCCTATACCAAAAACCTTCACAATGCAAAAATATCCATGAATTTTCACAATCTCAAACCGAATTCCAACATTTTTATAATTATGCCGACAGAAAGTGAAAATGGGCCTTGAAGAGACACATGTAGCCCCGAAACGGTGGTGCTTGTATAAAAAATGAAGGATTTTATTGTAGATGTGCTTGTTTAGAAGAGAAAAATCTCTCATTTTCTTCAAATTATGCCCCATCTCCTTAGAAAATTTTCTGCAAAATCATGAATAAAAAAATAAGTTTACACAGTCCGAAAAATAAGCCTTAAATATGCATTTGAAACTCCTGATATATAACACCTGTACAGAAACTAGAAGAGGCTATTGTGCTTTGGTTCGTTCTCGAGAAAAACCTATTTCAACTTCTTGAAATTTGGCTCCATCTGGTCTAAATCAACATTTCAAATGTATTAATAAAACAAAGTATTATGCGCAGCACTCTACAACAAACTGTCTGGGTAGCGCTATGATGCTTTGACTTGATGTTTTGGAGTGCTCCACCAGACTTGGCATGTGTAACAAGTATGGGGGAGTAATTTATATGTAATTAATGTAACAGATCTTAGGTATGGGGGGGGTTGTGTGTTTTACAATGAGTGTTGTATATGTCAAGACTAATGGTAGTGGCATTATGAGGGGAATAGGTTTGGGGGAAATTTTATAATAAAGGGGGGAAATAAATGTAGTAGTAATAAGAGTTAAATGGGTTGTGAGGAAAGTTTAAGGTGTAATTTATGTTAATCGAATGATATATAAGAAGGGAAATTATATATGAAGGGGTCTTAACAAAAGGGAAATAGGGGCAATAGGGTAGGAAATAGGGATGCATGGGATAGATAAGAATAGGGGATAGAAATGTGGAATATTTTTAATAACCAAACCTCATGAAAATCAGAATATCGCTACAGTAAACTTGATTTAGACGATTATTATAGACAAATGAAAAACACATATAACCCCTTTCCACTTGACCATACAAACATGCGCGAAAATGACTCCCATTAACTTAACACTCTTTCATGCCTTTGGTGAACCCTTTATGACAAAAATTGGACGATGTCAAAAAATGACCTTTGAGGCTATGACAGTAGCAATGGTCATAGGCTCAACTTATTCAAAAACTGAAAATTAAAGGACGTGGAAATTACATTTGATGATGAAAACTAATGACCCTAAAATTAGATCCAATGGGGATGGAAACCTCCTAGTGAGGTGCCAAGAAAAAAACCGCAGAATAATATCCTAATTAGACCATTGGGAAATGGATTCAAATGATAAAAATTGAAAATATGATTGGTAGACTGGAAAATTTAACTACTGACTGAATCAACTTACATATGGCAGCAGATCATCGGAATCTTAGGGCCTCCAACTCAAGCTTCAAATCCCGATGATAACCACCCACCTAATGAAGGTATATATACAATCATGAGAAATGATCCCTCCAGTGTATCCAATCAAGAAAATGATTGTCTGACTTATGCTTGTATTCAGATGCACCAGACATAAAGAAAATTCCAAAAAATGGCAACTCAAACTGTCCACTGAAAATATTTTCATGATCCATAAATACAATAAAATTAATCTTCCTTAAAGGCTACAAAAAATTGGCAAAAGGGTCTTCTATAATATGAAACATTACCATGTCTTGAAATTCAACAAAAACACAAGCACCTCCTTCATTTTCCAATGCAAAATATTTTTCCAAATGAGAGAAAACAATCGGTTCATCAAGCTTATCCTTTGGATTAGGAAAAATAAAAATGTGTTCTTGAAATAATTCATTTGAGGCAGCCATATTATCGGCAACAAAAATGTGCACATCCATGGGATCCGTGACAACCTTATCTTCTTCAATAGACTCTTCATTTTTTGAACCTAGAGGAAAATATTCATGTGAAAGAAGCTCTATAATAACCCCTTATTTTTCACTGCTCTCCTCTTCTCGATCATTAATAGTTTTGCGGAATACATTGATCAGGCTCAAGAGAAAAAACCTATTGCATTTCTTCATCGAACTCTATTTGATTAGTTTCATCTTCAACTGTAGAGATCGTTGCCTTCTGGGAATCTTCATGAATATATGGGCAACATAACTCTTCTATTTTCTGTTCTTGACATTGAGTTGAAAATTCACAAAGGGATTCTTTAATTTCATCATCCATACATTCTTCATCCCCATATATATTTTCTAGACATTGGAATAAATCTTCAAAACATGCACAAAATTCTCAAGCCGGAAGCAATGGAGGACAAAATTCCTTAAAATGCTCATAAAGTACTATGTGAAAATATATAATAGAACACAAAATAATAGGTGTCAAACCTTCATACCAGGAACTAGCTTTGTCTTCTAAGGTTTCCATGAACATTTTCATTAAACAATCCTCAGGAAACTTAACCCCAAGCTTACGTACATGAAAATGAAACTTGAACATATGTAAAGCATCATTGTCTCCTTTTTGATATTTAAATAATGGAAGATAGGTTAACCAATCAACACGAGGCATAGGATTTGGAAAACCAGCAATACAAGATCTCTCCATAGGTGCATACCTAGCATTTGTTCTTGAACCCATATTGAAAATAGTCAACCAAAATTAATGACCTTTGATCAGTGGAGTCATCATGAACGTTGATCTTATGGATCCTTTGAAATCGGAGTCGCTAGGTGAATGGTTCAACCTTTTGATGTCCAACTGTTGTTCACCATCAAAAAAATATATTTGATCTTTGTCGTTCACACCCGGGAAAAATGTGACCTTTCGCTCCCCGACAATAGAGGCACTATGTTAGCACTTAGTAAATCCCTTTAGGCCAAGGAAAGGGCCATAGAGGTTACCACAAGACTAATTTGGATTAGAAATTGGTATTTTCTAGCCGAAGGGCCCCCCCTCACTCACATCTAAATATAAAAGACTCTAAACCTCATAATTTCACAGAGACTAGATCCAAAGAATAATTTTAAAGTTTAGTAGAAACTTGGTGGAGGATATGGGATATTATTACAAAGGCCAACTATAGATACAAAGATGTATCTAATACATCCTTAAAATTGATAGTGATTGCAACATAGTGGGAAATATAACCTATAAAAATACTAATTCACATGTAATAGAGCATATGCGAATCCTATTGACAAACTCTATGATTGAGTACTTAGAAGAACGAGATAAATAGAGGCATAATACATTTCATTGCATATGAAATACTAATACACAACTATACTAGAGCATGCATGATGAATCCTAGAAAATTTGTTCCATTACACCTTTAAATGCTGGTATGGATGCTTCCCTGAAGTTACCTAATTTTCGTGGTATTGGGAATGAAGATGTGGATCAATTCTGGTTTGTCACAAAAGTTGTATCTAAAACACAACAAATTAATAATGAGGATGTTAAGAAAGCACAACTGGCTATTGATTTTCAAGACCACGCGCTGGATTGGTACATAAGGTATGTGGTGATGAACACTAATACAACAATTGATAATATGAAGGCCACATTGAAGGAACAGTTCAAAAATCCAAAATTGTATGCTCAATGCGTAACTGAGTTGAAGTAGATTCACCAAGAATTAAATGAATCTGTATGGGAGGCAGATCAATGGCTGAAGTGCACCATCAGAGATGGAGGATTTAATATTGATGACACGTAGCACAAAGAGTGGTTCATTTCCATGCTATTGCCGTATCTGCGCCATCCCTTGAGTTAGCAGAAGATTGCAACATAGGCTGAAGCTGTAGAGATATCAATGAAGATAGAATCCTCACCGGTACCAGCTGCAAAGATCGGGGCCCAACATATCCAAATCCAATTAGAGGCAATGCACTTAGAAATACAGAGTCTGTGCAAAGATAAAGGAAAGGAGGTCTGCACAGATGTTTGGTGTATACGCTGTAAAGTTGTCAGGCATCACAACGATCAGTGCCTCATATTCAATGACTATCTAACAGCCAAAGGACCAATCCCGCTGAAGATCACGACAAGACCAAGTGGAACTCCTACATTATGGTGCGCAATTTGTCAAGAAACTAGTATGAACATGACATACTTCTTCCCGAGGATCGGTAAATATATCCCAAAGCTTAAGCAACCTTTCTGCAATTTTTCTCATCTATGGGACATGGCGAGCAGCACTATCGCAACTTTGATTTGATGATTGAATGAGTTGATCTATATAGGATGCACGTAGAACCAACCTCACCTACATCCCCGTCTGGGCGTGGTGGATTTTGTTGGAAATACTAATAGGGGGGGTGAATCAGTATTCCTTTCAATTAGAGCATTAGTTAATCTTCAATTATTATCAGTGTTTGTACAATGATAACAGTAAAAAAAGGAACACATGTGCACATAGTTTTTAAGGTAGAAACCCTCTCCGGGAAAAAATCCACCTAAATTATTTTCAAATAATTCTTTAATATTCAACTCCAATTGAAAATAAAGGTCCAACTTCCTAGAATCTAGAAAAGCATTCTTCTCCAGCTCCCACTAGATTTCACAACACCCAATGAGCTACAACTGACCCTAGCGCCACCCTACCACCCTAAATTTTTCATAGGCTTGAACCTATTGGTGACTTCATGCACCAGCCTAGCACCACCCTACCACCCTATAGAAGAATAAAACAAGAATGGACTCCCGTACCAGGGAAAATGGTCCACTTTAAAATGATATAGAATGATGTAGAAGAAGAAGACACACTAGAACATAACCCAAACTATGACACAACCACCTAATGATGATCCTAGACCTCCTGACACTGCCTCTTCAACTCTTGGCAGATAGACACTTGCACAATTTTTACAATGATGCATTTACAATGACCTAGTACAATGATACCTTTACAATGACTGTATGCAGTGCTGCCCACTTGAATACTTCATGTATTTTTTCTGCACCTTTATTTCTGCTCTTGTCATGATACCCTCTGCTACACCTTGCTTTTCTTGCTGCCCTAGAAAGTCCAGTCCTTTGCAACCCTTGACAACACATGATCTAGCCTTTTCTTGCCTTCTAGGATATCGATATTGAATCTGGTGTATCTATGTTATTTCAACTCCCCAATATGTTATTTTCAGTTCTATAGTAGTCCTCCGAGTCTTATTTCTAATTCCACAAGTTTGATCCAATTTGGATTATTCAAGAGAGAGTTATGCCTAATCTCTCACAATGACCTAATTATTGATTGTTTCAGTAGAGCGAACTTGTATGGCGTGCCACGTGCCACTGTTTATTTATTCAGCTCTGAAATTGATCAAGAGAAAACTAAATTCCATGTAATATCTACCAATTTTTATAGAATTCCATTCTAATACTCAGAGAGAGAGTTATGACAATTTTCCCAAGGTCACTTCTTTGAGATGAAGTTCAGGAGCCTGCAAAAACACTGAATTCCACAGATCATATCTTTGAAAATATTGTGCAACTTGATCTGAAATTTTTACAGGAGCTTCCTCAATATTTTGGCTTAACCTCATAAAAATTTCATCTTATGAACCTTCATTGAAAAAACGTTAGAGAAAAAATTCCACGATGACTTGTTTCAGGTAGTGAAATCCCTACATAAGGAGGATATGAGGATCACAATTTATATAAATTCTTAGGTTGAGAGGGGCTTCAACAAGTGGACGTGGGAGGGATTTTAGGAGCTTAAAAATTATTAATTATTGACTTTTCAATGACCCATGCCACCATCCCATGGGGTTTTAACCCACTAACTGGGGTTAAAAGCTTCAAACATGAATATCTCTCAAACCATGAAGAATTACATGGCGTGCCATATATCAACAGAAACATCTCGACAAGTAGAAGCCATCAAAAATATTCTTGACCTAGAATATAGTAATTTTGTAGGTAAAAATTACCATGCAATATCGGTGTAGCCCCTGGTGCTTCTTGGTTAACATCAATGACAACCACTGATCAACAATCTCCCCCTTTGGCATTGATGGCAACACAAGTACTCCCCCTGCGATCATGACACCTCTTCCTACAACATTATATACCCCTTTGACATCAATGGAAAAGTGTAACTCTCCCTGACACACAACCATCGTGCAGACCTGTACACACTTCCACTTCCCCTTTATATTATGAATAAAGGAAAATATAATGAGAACTTAGGAGAATCCCAAGCTTCTGGCGAAGATATTCCAATGCTTCACGATTACCCTTACGATCATCAACGCTTCTTGCACAACATGCATCTGTAAAGGCTTGAATAATGAGATTGTTACCCTTGGGATACCACAAGCCATATTTTGCTGTTCTCTTTAGATATCGAAGAATTGTTTTGACAACAATAATATGTGATTCTTTTGGTGTTGCTTGGAATATTGCTACTTGTCCAACTGCTTGCATAACATCTGGCCGGGAGGCTGTTACCTATAGAAGACTACCAATCATAGATCTGTATAACCTTTGATCCACATCCTTAGATGAGCTGTATATGCTCAATTTTCAACCTATTACCATCAGAGTAAGAATGGGTTTGCAGTATTCCATTTTGAATTTCTTGAGCATTTCCTTGATGTACTTGTCTTGACATATAAATATTTCTTTCTCTTGCTGAGATATTTGAAGCCCTAAGAAGTATGTCAGCTCACCAAGTAAAGACATCTCGAACTCACTTTGCATCTTTGTACCAATGTTCTTACTTAGTCGATCATAATTGCTACCAAATATTATATCATCCTCTTTAGCTATTAGACGTGCTTTAGTTGCTTCATCCAGAACATATATCTCGTTTGGAGCTCGATTTGCTGTAGCCACAATTTCACCATACCCGCCTTTCTTGATTTCACATTTTGTGGAGTTGAATAGTATTGTGTGTCCTTGATCACACATTTGTCCAACACTGAGCATATTGTGATTCATGTTTTCAACCAATAGAACATTCTTGGCTAGAGCATCTTTGCTTCCGAGAGTGACGGTACCTGATCCTATAAAATTTTAAGATCCATCATTTCCAAAGGACACGGTTCCATCCTTCTTCTCTTTCAAAGATACAAATTTCTTTCTATCTACAGCCATATGCATTGAGAAACCGCTATCAACATACCACACATATTTGTTGTTTTGAGCCATGAGAGCTAGAACACAATTATCAGTCTTCTTCTTCTTCCATGTTCCTTCGTTCTGTGGCTTCGAAGATTATTTTGGAGGATTTTCAAGTCTGCAGTCTCTGGAAATGTGTCCAAAGTTATGACATTTGTAACATTCCATACTATTTCTTAAATGTTCAAATCTATTATGTTTCGTTGAGCCCTGGGAGGTTCATATTTGATAGATCTCCTGGAATTGTATTGGTTCCTAGGGTACGTGAGACATTCTACAACTTCATGACCAAATTTTCCACATGAATAACAATAGCCATGAAAAATATGTTGGTACCTAGATGGAAATATTCGTCGAGGAATCATCTTCCAAGGATGTTCTTGTGAATCTTGTCCAATGAAGTCTACATGCATGTCATATCTCATAGGTTCATTGTATTTTGTTGTAGAAGGTCCTGCTTCTTCTTCTTTGTAACAAAGGCTAGTTCTGTCATTGTAAGATCGTTGATTGTTGACGAGTTCTTCCAATGCCCTTGAGCTGCTGGGATAGTTTTGGACAATTTTTCCTTTCTTCACTTCCTTACACAGTGAGACTACTTCAGCTTCTAATGCTTCCCTTTCTTGGTTGCTTTCTTCCAAATTCTTTTGAAGTGACTCTTCAATACATTTATGTTATTCAACTTCAATTTTGAGACCTTGAACTTGTTCTTCAAGTGTATTGGAACAAATATTCTCAACCTTGAGATCTTTAATAATCTTGATTGCCTCCTTAGAAAATTATTCTATGGTCATCCCTTCTACTTTGTTGTTTGATACCTCTTGTTTAATGTGCTTGGCCATAAACAATACTCTCTCATTCGCTTATTCTTCACTGTCATTGTCTTCATCGGATGATAAGCTATCTTCTTTAGAGAGAAATTTCCTTTTAAATCCTTTATTTTTTATTTGCTTGTTGAATTTCTTAAAGCCTTTCTTTTCTTTTGAGTTGGCATCACTTATGTTCAGACATTTTTCTGTGAAATTCCCAACCTCACCACAACCGAAACATATCAATGGAAGTTTACCCTTGATTTTTCCCTTACAAATTTTTAGTTTTCTCGTAAAGTAAGCATATTCTCCATCTGAAGGAACTTCTTCATCATATTCCTTTTCTTCACACTTGTAGGTGCAGGTCTGTGCCTTTGAAGGTTATTTCTTCTTATTGGTTTTCTTATATGCAGCGAACACAGTTTCTAGATGCGAAGTACCCTCTTCTTCATCAAGTCTCATTTCATATGCTATGAGAACTCAATGTAATTCTTCTTTGCTGAGTTTGTCCAGATTTCCACTATATTCTAAGACTGATACCTTTGGTTGAATATCCCTGGTAACATTCTAAGAATTTTTCTTATAATAGTCTTCTCGTCAATAGGCTCTCCCAATCCTTCCATAGTGTTGGTTATTTCATCAATGTGTTGGAAGTATGCATCAATGTTGTTATCTTATTTCATTCTGAGTTGCTCAAATTTTTCTATGTAGATTTGAAGCTTTGCTTCTTTGTTATTTGAGTCACCTGCATATATATTCTCAAGCTTGTCCCATACATTTTTGGTGGTTTTACAACCCAACACCTTATGATAAGCAGATTCAATATGTCCACTCATAACAATATTCTTTGCTTTTGCATCATTTACCAAATTCTTCTTACCTTGTTCATCCACGGTTGATGTAAATCCATTTTGAACAATGTCCCATACTTCATAACCTTGCGCCAAGAGGTAGACCTCCATTCTTCATTTCCAAAGTGCATAATTATTTTCATTGAACAGAGGTATGCCATTCTTGGTATGCTCCATGACCTCCTTCCAACTGTTAAACTGTTATTGAAGGAACCAAGCTCTGACACCAATTTTTGGAAATACTAAGAGGGGGGTGAATCAATATTCCTTTCAATTAGAGCATTAGTTAATCTTCAATTATTATCAGTGTTTGTACAACGATAGTAGTAAACAAAAGGAACACAAATGCACATAGTTTTTAAGGTGGAAACCCTCTCTGGGACAAAAACCACTTAAATGATTTTCTAATAATTATTTAATATTCAACTCCAATTGAAAATAAAGCTCCAACTTCCCAGAATCTAGAAAATCATTTTTCTCCAGCTCCCATTGGATGGATTGTCCAACGCTCGAGATTCTTCAGTAGTTAACTAAACAGATGTTGCAACACCCAATGAGCTACAACTAACCCTAGCGCCACCCTACCACCCTAAATTTTTCATAGGGTTGAACCTGTTGGTGACTTCAGGCCCCAGCCTAGCACCACCCTACCACCCTATAGAAGAATAAAGCAATAATGGACTCCCGTACGAGGGAAAATGGTCCACTTTACAATGATATAAAATTATGTAGAAGAAGAATACACACTAGAGCATAACCCCAACTATGACACAACCACCTAATGATGATCCTAGACCTCCTGACACTGCTTCTTCAACTCTTGGCAGATAGACACTTGTACAATTTTTATAATGATACATTTACGATGACTTAATACAATGGTACCTTTACAAATACTGTATTCAGTGCTGCCCACTTGAAGACTTCATGTGCTGAACTTCTTGTTGTTGTTCTGCACCTTGATTTCTGCTCTTGTCATGATACCCTCTGCTGCACCTTGCTTTGCTTGTTTCCCTAGAAATTCTGGTCCTTTGCAGCCCTTGACAACACATGATCTAGCTTTTTCTTGCGTTCTAGGATCTCGATATGGAATCTGGTGTATCTCTATTATTTCAAATCCCCAATATGTGATTTTTGGTTTTGTAGTAGTACTCTGAGTCGTCTTTTCAATTCCACAGGTCTGATCCAATTTGGATTCTTGAAGAGAGAGTTATGCCCAATCTCTCACAATGACATAATTATGGACTATTTTAGCAGAGCGAACTTGTATGACGTGCCACATGTCACTGTTTCTTCATTCAGCCCTGAAATTGATACATTGAAAACTAAATTCCATGCACTATTTTCCACTTTTTACATAATTCCAATCCGATACTCAGAGAGAGAGTTATGACGGTTTTACCAAGGTCACTTGTTTGAGATGAAGTTCAGGAGACTGCAAAAACACTGGCTTCCACAGATCATATCTCCGAAAATATTGCGCACCTTGATCTGAAATTTTTACAGGAGCTTCCTCAGTATTTCGGCTTCGCCTCATAAAAATTTCAGCTTCTGAACCTTTGTAGGAAAAATTTAGAAAGAAAATTCCACAATGACCCGTTTCAGGTAGTGAAATCCCTACATAAGGAGGATATGAGGATCACAATTTATATAAATGCTTAGGTTGAGAGGGGCTTCAACAAGTGAACGTGGGAGGGATTTGAGGAGCTTAAAAATTATTAATTATTGAATTTTCAATGACCCATGCCATAACCCCATGGGGTTTTAGCCCACTAACTGGGGTTACAAAATTCAAACATGAATATCTCTCAAACCGTGAAGAATTACATAGCATGACATATATCAATAGAAACATCTCGACATGTAGAAGCCATAAAAAAATATTCTTGACCCAAAGTATAGTAATTTTGTAGGTCAAAATCACCATGAAAGATTGGGGTAGCCCCTGGTGCTTCTTGGGTTGACATCAATGACAACCACTGATCAAAAGATTCCAAAGTAAAGGATGAGGAAGAGAAGGAGGAGTTGGTCGAGGAAGGGGGTATCTCATCTACTATAACTGTGGAAATGTGGATCATTATGCACACGTATGTACAAACCAAACATAGCAGTCTTGCAAATATTGTAAACAATTTGATCATGTTATTGAAGATTGCCCTGTCTTGATTGCAAGAATGCAAAAAAATAAACCATAGAATCCCACTCAAAATATTCAGATGGTAAGAGCTGAATTTCACGACGAAGAACCAAGTGTGAATATCATTACTAGTAGTGGTGCAACTATCGGTGAAGACAAAGGGACAAAGCCTGATACTAAAATCAAAATGACTGCAGCAAAATCTCCCTCAGGGTGTAGAAACCTGGTTCCAACACCCCCCCCCCCCATACCGCTTGTGAGACTTTGGTTTGTGCAAGAAGATCACTGCCGAAAGGGCCAGTAGTTGGAGGGTTTGTTGGTTGTGAAAATACTCTGAACCTGGGTCATGACCCTGTAAGCAAACAAATGGTTTTGTTGCCGGGACCGAGATCATTTGGAGGGTTTTTTTGGTTGCGTAAATACTATGAACCTGGGTCAGGATCCGGTAATCAAACACTGACTGACAATAAAGTTGGTGAGATTACCTCACACACTTACACTCGAAGCCTAACTGGCGAAAACCCCAGATTTCAAGCCCTCCACTCCCTCTACTTAGTCTCAGCGTCACTCTACATGGGGACTACGTGGATTCTGTATTTTGGATCTTCTACTGGCTAGATCTGACCCCTTGTCCCCTTCCGATCTCACACCCTGGCTCTCCAACGCTAGATTTGAATGATCCTCAGCTAATCAATGAAATTCCTCAAGATTGCAACATTGCCTTTGCGTGGCTCTGCGATGGCTCTCCGTAGCTACTATGGTGTCTTTGTAGCTACTGATTTTTGTCGTCTTTGCTATGTATTCTTTGGCTTAAGAAATAGACTTTCCAACCGGAATTATTTCCCCTCTCTACGTAGAATCTCTAGATTGATATTTACTTTGAGCACTGCTCACTTTAGAAATCAGCGATCTCTTGATCCTTTCCCTGTCTTGCGTGTTTTCTAAATGACACTTCAATCCCTTATTATAATATTCTCATTGAAACTTCAATGACCGAGATTAAATCTCTAATCAACGGATAAGATTAAATTTTGACTTGATCCACATTTTCTAGAATATTCATACCCATATTCTATTAATTCACTTTAATTATTTTATTTTCTTAAGTTTAGACTTAGGGTCCCTTTAAAATATATATATATTTTTAATAAAATAAAATCCGAGTGGAATTTCCCAAAATGATTTCTGGGTTATATAGAATACATGTGTCTAATCCTCTCTGTAAATTTTGAGACCTAGAACACATCTGATGATACCATAAATAAATACTCTCTCTTAGCAATGAATGTGCTCTAGCCATATGCCCTGATGCTCTAATTTTGCATCATCTCCCTCTACGCTGCTGATGTATGACACCGCTGCCCACCAAATCTACACAAACATTGCATTTTTACTGTTGCTGATACTGCGACTATCAACACTGCATCCATACTACAACTCCCTCCGAAATTCAACATGGATGTTGTTGCTGACACTTCCACTGCCAACTGCTACTACACTGCAATATGGTTTTTTACTGCAACTGAAGAACATCCAAAACTGAACAAGTGTTCAATATAATTCATCTCGGTACTGAAGATCTAACTGTTGCTAGCATCTGTGCTGTCCCTCTAAAGTTTTTGTTGACTCTGCGTTGTGCCTCACTACACTGATGCCAATTCTGCTTTGCGCTGCTCAGGTTCAGGTGTTTTTAACCATTTCTCTATCACTTCTACACTCCTCTACACCAACTCACCCTTGTCCATCCTAATAGATATGATTTTGGCTCCCATAGCAAGGTATTTATCCGAGAGGTGGACTCCTCAAGGATCCTGCCTAATCTATAGATCTTTAGGTCTATAGCTCCAAGTCAGCTCACTTCCCTCCTGGAGGTATATGAGCTATCATGGCGAACTCTTCCTCATCGAACCTTGCAAGTGCTAGTTGCAGATCATGCTTCTCATCCTTGTCCTTCTTTTTGAGAGGACACTGTGTGGCATAATGACCCATTTCACCACATCAGAAGCATTTGATCTTGGAAAGATCCTTCTTCCTTTTCATTGCTCTTGTTGCCCATTTGATGCAAGGGCCACATTATCCTCCTCCTTCTTCGACTTCTTCCCATTACTGGTGTTGCCTCAAGTTGAAACTTGAGTAAGTCCATCCTCATCTCTTCGTGCTAAAGAGAAGCCCACATTGACTCCAAATCCCAAAAATTCTCTCTGCCTAGGATTCTCTGGAAAAATACCTGATAGTATTCAAACACTGAGTTGAGGGCCAATATTACCATTACTCTGGCCTGAGGAGTTGATCCCAAAGCTAGTATTTGATCTTGGTTCCCCCGAAGTCTAGATAGGAATGGATCAATGTGATCACATCTCTTCATCCTAGTATTCTGCATCTTCTCCTCCAGACACATCTTTTGATGCTCGGAAGATACCTGATATAACTTCTCCAAGGCATGCCACATTTCTATAGCATTCCCTTTGCTATCTATATGCCATACGACATGATCGCTGACTCCATCAAGGATCAAGCGCTTTTCCTTCACCATATTCTTCTTATATTCCTTCAGAGGATTTGCATCTACTGGAACATCTATCGTACATTCAATGAAAAGGTTAAGATCATGCTCATCCAACATGCATTTGATCCTTGCCTTCCAGATCACATAGTTGGAGGCTCCCTCCAACCTTCCTTGATCTCTCAACCCTCTTGCTACTATTTCTGCAAAAAAAATGTCGAATCTAGCTCCCTCTCTTTCTCCTCTCCGCCATTGGGTATGTGTTATATTATTTCCACGACTAGTCATGTGCAGGGGGGGCGATAGACACCCCTGTACGTTGCGCTGGGTGCAGCAGGGGGGTCACAGGGGGGGCGGTAGCCCCCCCTGTCATTGTCCAGGGCAGCGCCTCGGGAAAATTGTTTTGGGCCTTATTTTTCGGTGGGTGGACCCGCCCATGGTTTTGTGCATGGGTTTGCACATGGTTTTGGGGTACGATGGTTTTTGGCCCTTGGTATTTTTTAGATCCGGTCAAGGGAACTACGGTTATGTTCTAATCCAGGGTTAATGGATTGGGGTTTATGTAAGCTTCGACATGCATATATATGTGTTGTAACACTAAAAGGAATATAACGAAAAATCAAGCTGGTCATCCTGATTTGGGATCCAGGGAAAAATCTCTGTGTTTATCTATTTTATGTTTTATGCTCTCGCTATTATTTATTTTATGTTTTAAGATTCATTTGTAGATAATTACTTTATAGGTTTAAAACCTACATTTGGTATCCAAGCTGTTTAGAATTCAAGGGGACACCTTTGCTGTTGAGCGTTTTTTGATTGGGCCTGTGGTAGACCCTGTTCAGTGGGAGATCTACGGGATCGATTCTTGCAGTCAAAGAATATGGCGAGAAACGGAAAGATAGTGATCGAGAAATTTAATGGTCAGAGTTTTGAGTTGTGGAAGCTCAAGATGGAGGACCTACTGGTCGATAAAGATCAATGGATCACGGTAGATCCAGGTACTAAACCAATGACAATGTCATATGAAGACTAGAAGAAGTTGGATCCGAAGGTGAAGAGCACAATATGATTGTGTGTCTTAGATTCAGTATTGTTGAATGTATCTAGTGAAGCTACGACAAAGAATTTGTTGGAAAAACTTGGGACTTTGTACCAATCTAAGTCTCTGGTGAATAAATTGTTCTTGTAGAAAAAGCTATATACCCTGAGGATGAAGGATGGAGACTTAGTGACAGAGCATCTAAACCCCTTAAATACTGTGGTAAGTTAGCTGTCATCTATTGATATTAAAATCTCAGATGAAGATAAGTGCATCAGTTTGTTGTGTTCTCTACCAGACTCGTGGGACAGTCTGGTTATTGCAATAGGTAGCAATACAACTACCTTGAATTTTGATGACATTGCCTCAGCCTTACTGTCGGAGGAAATGAGACGAAGAAATATGGAGGGCCAAAATGGAGATGCCTTATCTGTACGAGGAAGGTCCCAAAACAGAAACAAGAATAAGGTTTCGAGTGGGAGATCTAAATCTAGAGGGATATCTAAATCTCCTAGAAAGTTTGTAAAGGTGTGCTGGAAATGCGGAAAGGAAGGGTACTACAAAAAGGACTGCATATACAAAGCTCCTGAGAAAGGAAAGGGATCTAATGATGCTCCTTCTACATAGGAAAAAGCCACCTCAGATGAAGGTGGGGATGTGTATTTGGCTTCTTCTTCAAATACACATGTAGATCATGAGTCATGGTTGATTGACTGGGTGCATCCTTTCACTTCACTCCCCATAGGGAGTGGTTCTGCAAGTATGAGAAATATGATGGCAGTGATGTCTTCTTAGGGGATGATAGGAAGGCGAGAATTGTCGGACGTGGAAAATTCAAACTAAAGCTACAAGGTGGAAGGATTAGAACAGTTCCTAGTGTTCTGCACATTCCTGCATTGGCCAGAAATCTGATTTCTGTAAGCAAGATGGATGATGCAGGTGTAAAAATAGTGTTCGAGAAAGATACATGTAAGATGGTTCGGGGAGCACTAATATTAATGCAGGGAGTTTGGATTGGAACTCTGTACAAGCTTTAGTGCAGCACTATTATTGATGGGTGCAACAGTTCTATGGTTCCTGAAGGTGGAGCGGAAAGCCTAGCAGTCTCTAGAGAAAAGACCATGCCATGACATCAAAGGCTTGGAAATATTGGAGAGAAGGGCCTTCAGATACTACATGGAAATGGTATGGTAGAATTTATGTCTAATTGCTCTATGGATTTTGATTTCTGTGAACATAGTGTATATGGGAAGCAGAATCAGGTGATTTTTCCTTCTGGTGCTAAGAGGGTGAACAAGATATTAGAGCTTATGCACAGTGATGTGTTTGGACCCGTGTCGGTTCCATCACTCGGTAAGTCTGTGTAATATTTTTCATTCATAGATGAATTCTCAAGGAATACATGGTTATATTTCTTGAGGAAGAAATCTGAAGTATTTGACAAATTTAAAGAATTTAAGGCTCTGGTGGAAAATGAGACAGAGAAGAAGATAAAGGTGCTGAGGAGAGATAATGGTGGGGAGTTTTGCAAGAAGGAATTTGAAGAGTTCTATAAGAAGTGTGATATAGCACGAAAAAAGACTACTCCATACACACCTCAGCAAAATGGAGTTGCAGAAAGAATGAATAGAACGCTGATGGAAAAGGCAAGAAGCATGCTCAGTGGTACAGGGTTAGGAAAAGAATTCTAGGTAGAGGCAGTGAAGACTGCATGTTACCTGGTTAACAGATCACCTTCATCAACGTTCAAGGATAAGACTCCACATGAGGTATGGATTGGTAAGAAACCCTCTCTTTCACATCTGAGTGTATTTGGATGTGATGCATATGTACATGTTCCAAAGGAGAAAAGGACCAAGTTGGATAATAAATCTGAAAGGTGCATATTTATTGGGTATAAGGGTGCTTTAAAGGGTTACAAGCTTTGGAACCCAGAAACAAGGAAGGTCATGTACAACCGAGATGTGGTGTTTAGAGAGGTGAAAGATGTTGTTAAACATGAAGTCCTACCAAAGGAACCTGAGAAGATAGAGTTTGAGCTAAAGGAGGATGAATCAGACTCTACAACTGAAAAAGACTCAGAAGAGGAAGAGCTACAAACTCCAGTTGTGAGAATATCAGTTCGGGAAAGAAGGCAACCAGAAAGGTATAGTCCATCTGCTTTTTGTTCAAGTTTTGCCTTAACTATAACTGATAATGATCCCAGAGCTGCCAGGGAGGCAGTAGATTCAGAGGATGGAAAACTCTGGAAGGAGGCCATGGTTGATGAAATGGCATCCTTTCATAAAAATTAGGCATGGGATCTGATGGAGTTGACGGCTGGAAGGAAGCCCATTGGGAGCAAATGGGTGTTTAAGAAGAAGATGAATGTAGAAGGCAAGGTGGAGAAATACAATCTCGGTTGGTAGCAAAAGGTTATTCCTAGGTTCCGGGAATTGATTTTGGTGATATTTTTTCTCCTGTTGCCAAAGTTACTTCTATTAGATTACTTTTATCTATTGCTGCTGCATTCGATTTTGAGGTAGAACAGATGGATGTGAAAAAATTTCTTCACGATGATCTGGAAGAGGAGATATACATGAAACAACCTGAAGGCTTTGTGGTGAAGGAGAAGAAAGAAATGGTATGCAGGTTAAAGAAGTCTCTGTATGGGTTAAACAGTCACCAAGGATGTGGTATCAGAAATTTGATACCTATATATGGGGACTTGGCTTCACCAGAAGCAAGGAGGATCACTGTGTTTATTTTAAATTAATTGGTGACCATGTTATTTATTTGGTCTCAGTGTGGATGATATGTTGATCGTTTGTCAAAGAAATTATCCAAGATTAGAAGACCCAATTGTTCTCCAAATTCGACATGAAGAATCTTGGTGCTGTAAACTATATTTTTGGCATGGAAATTAAGAGAGACCGGGCAAGAGTAAGCTCTAGTTAAACCAGAGGAAGTATGTCGAGACTATATTGCAGAGGTTAAATATGCAGGATAGTAAAACCAGTTGAATGTTCCACCTCAATAGTGTAAAGATGTCTACTGGCCAGTGTCCCAGACACAAGAAGAACATGGTTAGCAGTGTCCCATGTTCCATATGCAAGTGTGTTAAGTAGTTCGATGTATGCAAATGGTCCGTACTAGACTAGACATTGCACATGCAGAGAGTATTTGAGGTTTATGTTGGGCCTGTGGAAGAGAGCATTGAATGATCGGGGCAAGAAGTAAAGCTGGAGACATGGCACTATTGATTATGGCTTGTGCTACCAGGGAAGACCAGGATTGGAAAGAGTGTTGGACATTCGTGGTTTTGTTGATGCAGAATGGGCTGGAGATCTGGACCAAAGAAGATCTACAAGTGGGTATGTGTTTGGCCTATTTGGAGGTGTAGTCAGTTGGATGAGTAAAATACAATTTGTAGTGGCTCTTTCAACTACAGAGGCAGAATACATAGCAGCCACTCATGCAAGCAAGGAAGCAGTTTTGTTGCAGAGATTGTGTTCAAGTATGGGGTTGGTGTAGCAAGCTATAAGGATAGAATGTGATAGCCAAAGTGAAATTTTCTTGGCTAAGAACCCTGCTTATCATTCAAAGACAAAGCACATTGATGTTTAATATCACTTTGTGAGAGATATGGTTGAGGCTAAAAGGGTGTTGTTGGTAAAGGTGGACACCTTGAAGAGTGTTGCAGATGCATTGACGAAGTATGTGAGCACTCAGAAGTTCTCTTGGTGTAGAGAAAAAATGGGTGTTGCAGAACTGGGCTAATGACTAAGCTCTCCTGTCCCCCTGCGGAAAGAAAACAACAAGTGGGAGAATGTTGGGTATGTGTTATATTCTTTCCATGATTAGTCACGCACGGGGGGGGGGGGGGGGGGGGGCGATAGACACCCCTGTACATTGCACCGGGTGCAACAGGGGGGTCATATGGTGGGCGACAACGCCCGGGGAAATTTTTTTTGGGCCTTATTTTTCGGTGGGTGGACTTGCCCATGGTTTTGTGCATGGGTTTGCACATGGTTTTGGGGTACGATGGTTTTCAGCCCCTGGTATTTTGTAGATCTGGTCAAGGGAACTATAGTTATGTTCTAATCCAGGGTTAATGGATTGGGGTTTATGTCTGTTTCGACATGTATATATATGTTTTGTAACACTAAAAGGAATATAATGAAAAATCAAGCTGGTCGTCCCGATTTGGGATCCAGGGGAAAATCTCTGTGTTTATCTATTTTATGTTTTATGCTCTCGCTATTGTTTATTTTATGTTTTAAGATTCATTTGTAGATAATTTATTTACAGGGTTAAAACCTAGATTTGGTATCCGATATGTTTCGGCTTCAAGGGGATGCCTTTGCTATTGAGGGTTTTTTGCTCGGGCCTATGGTAGACCCTGTTCAGTGGGAGATCTGCGGGATCGATTCATGTGGTGAAAGAAGATGGCGAGAAGCGGAAAGATAGTGATCGAGAAATTTAATGGTCATAGTTTTGAGTTGTGGAAGCTCAAGATGGAGGACCTACTGGTTGATAAAGATCAATGGATCATGGTAGATCCAGGTACTAAACCAATGACAATGTCAGATGAATACTGGAAGAAGTTGGATCGGAACGCAAAGAGCATAATACAATTGTGTGTCTCAGATTTGGTATTTTTGAATGTATCTGGGGAAGCTACGATGAAGAATTTGTGGGAAAAACTTGGGACTTTGTACCAATCTAAGTCTATGGTGAATAAATTGTTCCTGCGGAAAAAGACATATAACCTAAGGATGAAGGATGGAGACTCGGTGACAGAGCATCTGAACGCCTTCAATAATGTGGTAAGTCAGCTGTCATCTATTGATATTAAAATCTCATATGAAGATAAGTGCATCAGTTTGTTGTGTTCTCTACCAGACTTGTGGGACAGTCTGGTTATTGCAATAGGTAGCAATACAACTACCTTGAATTTTGATGACATTGTCTTAGCCTTACTATCGGAGGAAATGAGACGAAGAAATATGTAGGGCCAAAATGGAGATGCCTTATCTGTATGAGGAAGGTCCTAAAACAAAAACAAGAATAAGGTTTCGAGTGGGAGATATAAATCTAGAGGGAGATCTAAATCTCCTGGAAAGTTTGTAAAGGTGTGCTGGAAATGTGGAAAGGAATGGCACTACAAAAAGGACTGCAGATCTAAAGCTTCTGAGAAAGGAAAGGGATCTGATGATGCTCCTTCTCCAGAGGCAAAATCCACCTTGGATGAAGGTGGGGATGTGTATTTGGATTCTTCTTCAAATACACATGTAGATCATGAGTCATGGTTGATTGACTCGGGTGCATCCTTTCACTTCACTCCCCATAGGGAGTGGTTCTGCAAATATGAGAATATGACGGAAATGATGTATTCCTAGGGGATGATAGGAAGAATCGTCGGATGTGGAAAAGTCAAGCTGAAGCTGCAAAGTGGAAGCATTAGAACACTTCCTGGTGTTCTGCACATTCTTGCATTGGCCAGAAATCTGATTTTTGTAAGCAAGATGGATGATGCAGGTGTAAAAATAGTGTTTGAGAAAGATACATTTAAGATGGTTCAGGGAGCACTGGCATTAATGTGGGGAGTTTGGATTGGAACTCTATACAAGCTTTAGGGAAGCATTGTTATTGATGGGTGCAATAGTTCTATGGTTCCTGAAGGTGGAGCGGAAAGCCTAGCGGTCTCTAGAGAAAATAGCATGCTATGGCATCAAAGGCTTGGACATATTGGAGAGAAGGGCCTTCGGATACTACATGGAAATGGTATGGTAGAAGGTATGTCTAATTTCTCTTTGGATTTCAATTTCTGTGTACATTGTGTATATGGGAAGCAGAATCGGGTAAGTTTTCCTTCTGGTGCTAAGAGGGCGAACAAGATATTAGAGCTTGTGCACAGTGATGTGTTTGGACCTGTGTCGGTTCGATCACTGGGTAAGTCTGTGTAATATGTTTCATTCATAGATGAATTCTCAAGGAATACATGGTTATATTTCTTGAGGAAGAAATCTGAAGTATTTGACAAATTTAAATAGTTTAAGGCTCTGGTGGAAAACCAGACAGAGAAGAAGATAAAGGTGCTGAGGACAGATAATGGTGGGGAGTTCTGCAAGAATGAATTTGAAGAGTTCTGTAAGAAGTGTGGTATAGCACGACAAAATACTACTCCATACACACCTTAGAAAAATGGAGTTGTAGAAAGAATGAACAGAACGCTGATGGAAAAGGCAAGAAGCATGCTCAGTGGTACCGGGTTAGGACAAGAATTCTGGGCAGAGGCAGTGGAGACTGCATGTTACCTGGTTAACAGATCACCTTCATCAACGTTCAAGGATAAGACTCCACATGAGGTATGGACTAGTAAGAAAACCTCTCTTTCACATCTAAGGGTATTTGGATGTTATGCATATGTACATGTTCCAAAGGAGAAAAGGACCAAGTTGGATAATAAATCTGAAAGGTGCATCTTTATTGGGTATAAGGGTGGTTTAAAGGGTTACAAGATTTGGAACCCAGAAACAAGGAAGGTTGTGTACAGTCGAGATGTGGTGTTTAGAGAGGTGAAAGATGTTGTTAAACATGAAGTCCTACCAAATGAACCTGAGAAGATAGAGTTTGAGCTAAAGGAGGATGAATCAGACTCTACAACAGAAGAAGACTCAGAATAGGAAGAGCCACAAACTCCAGTTGTGAGAAGATCAATTCGGGAAAGAAGGAAACCAGAAAGGTATAGTCCATCTAATTTCTGTTCAATTTTTTCCTTAACTATAGTTGATGATGATCCTAGAGTTGTCAGGGAGGTAGTAGATTCAGAGGATGGAAAACTCTGGAAGGAGGCCATGGTTGATGAAATGGCATCCTTGAATAAAAATGAGGCATGGGATCTGATGGAGTTGCCGGCTGGAAGGAAGCCCATTGGGAGAAAATGGGTGTTTAAGATGAAGATGAATGTAGAAGGCAAGGTGGATAAATACAAAGCTCGGTTGGTAGCAAAAGGTTATTCTCGGGTGCTGGGAATTGATTTTGGTGATATTTTTTCTCCTGTTGCCAAAGTTACTTCTATTAGATTACTTTTATTTGTTGTTGCTGCATTCGATTTTGAGGTAGAACAGATGGATGTGAAGACAACATTTCTTCACGGGGATCTGAAAGAGGAGATCTACATGAAACAACCTGAAGGCTTTGTGGTGAAGGGGAAGAAAGAACTGGTATGCATGTTAAAGTAGTCTATGTATGGAAAAAAACAATCACCAAGGATGTGGTATCAGAAATTTGATACCTATATACAGAGACTTGGCTTCACCAGAAGCAAGGAGGATCACTGTGTTTATTTTAAATTAATTGGTGACCGTGTTATTTATTTGGTTTGGTATGTGGATGATATTTTGTTGATTGGAAATGACAAAGAAATTATCCAAGATTTGAAGACCCAACTGTTCTCCAAATTCGACATGAAGGATCTTGGTGCTACAAACTATATTTTGGGCATGGAAATTAAGAGAGACTCAGCAGGAGTCATAAACCTAAAGGAAGTATGTCGAGACTATATTTTCGCAGGTTCAATATGTGTGATAGTAAACCTAGTGAATGTTCCACTTCGTAGATGTAAAGTCAAGCCCATCGATTAGTGTCCCAAGACACAAGAAGAAGAGGAGCATATGTCCCATGTTCCATATGCAAGTGAAATGGGTAGCCTGATGTATGCAATGGTCTGTACTAGAACAAACATTGCACATGAAGTGGGAGTATTAAGCAGGTTTATGTCAAACACAGGGAAGGAGCACTGGACAACAGTGAAGCAGGTTTTTAGATATTTGCGTGGCACTAGTGATTATGGATTGTGCTACCAAGGAAGACCAGGATTGGAAAGAGTGTTGGACATTCATGGTTTTGTTGATGCATAATGGGCTGGAGATCTGGACCAAAGAATATCTACAAGTGGGTATGTGTTTGGCCTATTTGGAGGTGCAGTCAGTTGGATGAGTAAAATACAATCTGTAGTGGCTCTTTCAACTACAAAGGCAGAATACATAGCAACCACTCATGCAAGCAAGGAAGTTGTTTGGTTATAGAGATTGTGTTCAAGTATGGGGTTGGTGAAACAAGCTATAAGGATAGAATGTGATAGCCAAAGTGAAATTTTCTTGGCTAAGAACCCTGCTTATCATTCAAAGACAAAGCACATTGATGTTCAATATCACTTTGTGATAGATATGTTTGAGGCTAAAAGGTTGTTGCTGGTAAAGGTGGACACCTTGAAGAATGTTGCAGATGCATTGACGAATTCTGTGAGCACTCATAAGTTCTTTTGGTGTAGAGAAACAATGGGTGTTGCAGAACTGGGCTAATGACTAAGCTCTCCTATGGCCCCCTATGGAAAGAAAACAATAAGTGGGAGAATGTTGGGTATGTGTTATATTCTTTCCATGACTAGTCACGCATGGGGGGGTCACAGGGGGGGCGATAGACACCCCTGTACGTTGCGCTGAGCGCAGCAGGGGGGTCACAGAGGGCGGCAACATCCCGGGAAAAATTTTTTGGGCCTTATTTTTCAGTGGGTGGACCCGCCCATGGTTTTGTACATGGGTTTGCACATGGTTTTGGGGTACGATGGTTTTCGGCCCCTGGTATTTTGTGGATCTGGTCAAGGGAACTATGGTTATATTCTAATCAAGGGTTAATGGATTGGGGTTTATGTTGCTTTGGCATGTATATATATGTGTTGTAACACTAAAAGGAATATAATGAAAAATCAAGCTGGTCGTCCCGATTTGGGATCCAGGGGAAAATCTCTGTGTTTATCTGTTTTATGTTTTATGCTCTCGCTATTGTTTATTTTCTGTTTTAAGATTAATTTGTAGATAATTTATTTACAGGGTTAAAACCTACATCCGCAATGCTGAACTGGATTATGTACTCCTTGCTAGATATGGTAGACCGGCCACCCAAAACTACTACTAAGCTCTCGAAAAATAGGATTCCTTGGCTAGGAATTCCATGAGGAAGAAAATTCTCTCAAAGTGTATCTCGATATCTCTTCTAACGCTTCTGCACACACAATCACTGCTACACATAAAATTGCATCCCTCCAACTATTGATCTGCGTTGATCTGCTACGCTTCTCCCTCTGCCTCTGCCAAACTGCAATCTGAAAAATATTTCCTCTCTATCGACTCACTCAGAGAGAAATTTCCCTTGCTGGTTTTCGCCCTCTTGGCTTGGATTGTGTAATATGCTTGGAGATCGATTTTCTGCTTATGAAACTCTTTGATCCCTTCTTCACCAAAGTTGTATCTACGGATCTATTCTTCTGTTCCTCCTGCACTCATCTATAGAAAATATGATACGATGTGAAAATTCCTCAAATCTAGAATCCTATTGCAGCAACTGGTATTAATTCTCCTAACTAATAAATTAATTATTTAGTTTATTTCTACAACAACATCGAATTAAACACACTGCAACCTTCACTGAATAAAATAAGGAAAAATACAAGTGCGGAAACAAAAATTGAACAAGAGTAAATCATAGACACATCTGACGCAATTATTTTTGGACTAATGTCCTTGGAAAAACCCAATGTGGGAAAACCGTTGCAGCAACTAAGGGTTTGTATATTATGTAGTAATTTTTTGAATACAAACAAGATGCCTTGTTGGCTATCATTACAGAGGATCTGAATGACAAGAAATATAGTGAAATTACCTCACAAACTAACACTAGAAGCTTGATTGGCCAAAACCCTAGATGGTAAGCCCTCCACTTCCTCTATGCAGTCTCTGCGTGGGGATTGCATGGCTTCTGCATTCTGGATCTTCTACTAGATGGATATGACCCTCTGGCCCCTTCCGGTCTCACACCCCGACTCTCTAGCATTGGATTTTGACTGATCCTTAGGTGATCAATGGACTTCCTCAATACTGTAGCACTGCCTCTTTGTGGCTCTGCGCTAGCTCTGTGTAGTTGCTACGTTGTCTCTCATGGTACTACTTTATGCCTTCTATGTTGTGTATTATTTGGCTCAGGAAATAGACTTTCCAACCAGAATTAATACCCCTCTTTGCGTAGAATCTCTATATCGATATTTCCTCTGAGCACTTCTCACTTCAAAAATTTGATGTCATGATCCTTTCCCCATCTCGTGTGTTTTCCAAATGACCCTTCAATCCCTTCTTATAATATTCTCGTTGAAACTTCAACGGTTGAGATTAAATCTCTAATCAATGACTAATGTTAAATTTTTACTTGATCCATATTTTATAGAACATTCACACCCATATTCTATTAATTCACTTTAATTATTTTATTTTCCTAAGTTTAGACTTAGGGTGCCTTTAAAATAATTATTTTTTTCAATAAAATATAATCTGGATGGAATTTCCCAAAAATATTTCTAGGTTTATCTAGAATACATGTGTCTAAGCCTCTTTGCAAATTTAGAGACTTAGAGCCTATCTAATGCTACCAAAAATAAACACTCCCCCTTAGGGAGGAATGTGCTATAGCAATACACCCTGTTGAGTATTGCTCTGATTCTACAACATCTCCCTCTGTGCTACTGATGTATGACACTGCTACACACCAAATTTGAGAAAACCCTGCATTTGTACTATTGTTGATACTACCACTATCAGCACTGCATTTGTACTGTGGTTCCCTCAGAAATTCTGCATCCATGCTGTTGTTGACACTGCCACTGCCAACTGCTACTGCACTGCAATATGGTTGCTTACTCCAACTGAAGAACATCCAAAACTAAACAAGTGTTCAATATGATGCATAACAGTACTAAATATCTAACTCTTGCTAGCCTTTGTACTGTCCCTTTGAAGCTGCTACATTGCTTCTGACTCTGCGTTGTGCCTCACTGCACTTTTGCCAACTCTGCTCTGTGCTCCTCAGGTTCTGGCACTGCTAACCACTCCTCTATCACTTTTTCACTCCTCTTCACTAACTGGCACTCATCCATCCTACTACATAAATTTGGGCTCCCATAGAAAGGTATTGATCCAAGAGGTGGACACCTCAACGATCTGGCCCAATATGTAGATCTCTGGGTCTACAAATCGAAGTCAGCCCACATCCCTCCTGGAGGTATATGAGCTATCATGGCAAACTCTTCCTCATTGATCCTGGAAGGTGTTGCTTGTAGATCATGCTTCTTGTCCTTGTCCTTCTTATTGAGAGGAAAATTTGTGGCATAATGACCCATTTCGCCTCACCGGAAGCATTTGATCTTGGAAATATCCTTCTTCCTTTTGTGCTACTCTTGCTGCCCATTTGATGCAAGGGCCACATTATCTTCCTCCTCCTTCGGCTTCTTCCCACTATTGGTGTTGACCTCAATTTGACACTTGTGTAAGTCTCTCCTCATCTCTTCTTGCTGAAGAGAAGCCCAAATTGACTACCAATCTGGAAAATTATCTCTGCCTAGGATGCTCTGGACAAAGACCTGATAGTCTTCAGACATTGAGTTGAGGGAAAATCTGACCATCTCGGTGGCCTGAGGAGCTGATCCCACAGTTGACAATAGATCTTAGTTCTCCTGAAGTTTAGATAGGAATGAATCAATGCACTCACCTTTATTCATCCTAGTAGTCCTCATCTTCTCCTCTAGATACATCTTTCACTGCTCAGAAGATCCTTGATATAGCCTCTCCAAGGCCTGCCATATTTTTGTAGTAGGCCCTTTTCTATATATGTGACATACGACATGATCCCTGACTCCATCAAGGATCGAGTGCTTTTCCTTCGCCATATTCTTCTTTTATTCCTTTAGAGTATCTACATCTACTATAACAACAATTGTACCTTCAAAAAAGAGCTTGAGATCATGCTCATCCTTGCCTTCTAGATCACATAGTTGGAAGCTCCCTCCAACCTGTCTTGATCTTTCAGCTCGCTTGTTGACATTTCTGCTGAAAAAATGCTGAATCTAGCTCCCTCTCTTTCTCCTTTGTGCAACATTGTACTGAATTACAGAATCCTTGCTAGATATGGTAGATTGGGCACCCTAAACTGTTGCTCAACTCTGGAAAAATATAATTCATCGATTAGGAATTCCCTGAGGAAGAAAATTCCCTCAAAGTGTCTCCAAATCTCTTGACGCTTCTGCACCCACAATCAATGTTGGCAGAAAATTGCGTCCCTCATTCTGCCGATCTACGTTGATTTGTTGCGCTAATCCCTCTTCCTCTTCCAAAGTGCAATCTAAAAAATATTTCCTCTCTATTGACTCAATCGGAGAGATATTTTCCTTGCTAGTTTTGGCCTTCCTGGCTTGGATTGCGCAATCTGCTACTTATGAAACTCTTTGATCCTAGCTTCACCAATGCCAAATATACATATATGTTCTTTTGTTCCTCCCGCACTTAGCTATAAAATCTCTGATACCATGTGAAATTTCCTAAAATATGGAATCCTATTGCAACAATTGGTATTAATTCTACGAATTGACAAATTAATTATTCAATTTATTTCTATGACAACATTAAATTAAAAACACTACAACCTTAATTGAATAAAATACGAAAAATTACAAGTGCGGAAACAAAAATTGAACAAGAGTAAATCATAGACACATTTGACATAGTTATTTTTGGAATAATGTCCCCAGAAAAACCCAAAGTGGGAAAATCGATGCAACAACTAAGGGGTTGTATATATGCATTAATTTTCTAAATACAAGCATGATGCCTTGTTGGCTATTCTTATAGAGAATATGACTAACAAGAAAGTTGGTGAGATTACCTTACACACTGACATTGGAAGCCTGACTTGCCAAAACCCTGGATGGCAAGCCCTCCACTACCTCTGTGCAGTCTCTGCATCACTCCGCATGGGAATTGCATGGCTTCTACGTTCTAGCGCTTCTGCTGGTTGGATCTAACACTTTGGCCCCTTCCGATGTCACACCCCATCTCTCCAACCATGGATCTGACTGATCCTCAACTGATCAATGGAATTCCTAAGTTGACAATGCTTCATTTGCGTGGCTCTACACAGGCTCTCTGTAGCTGCTACACTGTCTCTGTTGGTATTGCTTTCTGCTTTCTCTATTGTGTATTCTCCGCCTTAAGAAATAAAATTTCCAACCGATATTACTGCCCCTCTCTTCATAGAATCTCTAGATCGATATTTCCTGTGAGCACTGATCACTTTAGAATTTCGATCTCTTTATCCTTTCCCCATCTCATGTGTTTTCCAAATGACCCTCCAAGCCCTTCTTATAATCTTATCGTTGAAAATTCAATGGTTGAGATTAAATCTCTAATCAACGCTAAGATTACCTTTTGACTTGATCCATTTTTCTAGAACATTCACACCCATATTCTACTAATTCACTTTAATTATTTTATTTTCCTAAGTTTAGACTTAGGGTCCCTTTAAAATAATTATTTTTTTCAATGAAATACAATCTGAGTGGAATTTCCCAAAACGATTTCTGTGTTATCTGGAATACAAGTGTCTAAGCCTCTTTGAAAATTATGAGACTTAGATCACATATGATGCTACCAGAAATAAAAAAAAACTCCTCCTCTATGCTTGCTGTAGTAGCCTCCGGATCATGCTTCTCATCCTTTTCCTTCTTCTTGAGAGGACACTGCGTAGCGTAGTGACCAAACTCACCACAACAGAAAAACTTGATCTTTGAGACATCCTTCTTCCACCTTCGTTATTCCTCCTACCCCTTTGATGCAAGGGTAGCATTCTCCTCCTCCTCCTTGGGCTTCATGCCACTGCTGCTGCTACCATCAAGCTTGCACTTGACTAAGTCTCTCCTCATCTCTTCTTGCTGAAGAGTAGCCCACATTCCTTCCCAATCCGACAACTTCTCTCTACCCAGGATACTCTGGACAAAGAATTGAAATTCTTATGAGACTGAATTCAGGGCCAATCTAACCATCTCTATGGCCTGAGGTGTTGAACCTACAACAACCAGCTGATCTCGAACATCCTGAAGCTTCAATAAGAGCAGATCTATGTGTTCTCCTTTCTGAATCCTTGTAGATCACATCTTCTCCTCCAATAACATCTTTCACTACTCAAAATACCCCTCGTACAACGTATCCAATGCGTCCCATGTCTCCTTGCAGTCCCTTTTCCAGAAATGCGAGAAACAATGTGATCCCTCACTCCATCAAGGATAAACCTCTTGGCTTCTTTTATATCTTTCTTGTAGGCCTTCAATGGATCCGAATATGTGGGGAAAACTACCACACTATCGATGAAGGTCTTGAGATCATGCTCATCTAGAAGGAAGGAGATCCTTTCCTTCCATATTACATAGTTGGAGGCACCCTGCAATTGATCCTGTTCTTACAATCGGGTTACTGCCATCTCACCCAACCAAATGTTGAATGCTACCTCTAACACTCTGCGCAGCTGGATCTACACTCTCCCTACTAGAGTGAGTAAAATAAATCTCAGTTTCTACTACTTCTGCACGATAAATAAAAACTTCTTGGGAAATAAATTACCTAAGGTCGGAATTCCCTCACTATGCTCCTTCTTCCTTCTTCTAATGTTTTTATGCACTAGCAACTACTATAGAAAAAAACTACATCCTACCTGAATATTGTTATGCATTGAATCCATTGTTGCACTGCTCCCTCAGGCACTGACAAATCACAAACTGGAAATCTTACCTCTCTTTCGACTCACTCAGAGAGAGATTTTCCTCAAGAATCTTTCCCTCCTAGCCTAGACTGCGCAATCCCTTTGGGAATTAGATATGTTGCTTACGCAACTCTTCGATCTCCATCTTATGCTCAATGTTGGGCTCTTATGGCTTTGTTCTATTGTTTACCTGTGCTCTGATACCATGAGATTATTTCTAAAACTGGAATCCTATTGCAGTAATTGGAAAATATTTACCTAATTGTTAATCTTTACTTAACAATTATTTGTATTTTATCTATGGAAAAAACTGAATACATCACACTACAACCTTCACTACATAAATAATATGCAGAAACAAGAACTGAGCAAGAAAAAAACAAACACACATATGACAATGTTGTTTTTGGACTAATGTCCCTAGAAAAACCTAATACGGGAAAACTGGTGCAACAACTAAGGGTTTGTATTATTAAGAAATAATTTCTAGGTACTATTCTTCGGATGCCCAAACTTAAAATCCTATACAGAGATCTAACTAGCCAAAAATATAATGAGACGATCTCACCCTGTCACTAGAAAATTTGGCACTGATTTTCACTAGAGATGAGCCTCTGCGTAGTACTGCGTCACTCTTATGCAGTTACTGCATCACTGTATCTGGGACTGTGTTGCACCTCCTCTTGATCTTCTACCACCTGGAAACTTCAGTCCTCTAGCCTCCCGGTCTCACACCCTGGCTACGAAACTAGATCTTTATTGCTCCTCAACAGAAATATAGAATCCCTTTGAAGCTATGTGTTTCCACAACATAAATCTACATTGCCTCAACGTGGGACTGCACTGCCTCTCTGTATTGCTCTCTGCCCTCTCCGGATCAGGAAAAAATCTAACCGAAAAAATATCTCTGCCTCTCACTGCAAAAATATCCTTGAAGATCTCTCTGGATGCTCTGCGCTGCTCACTTGATAAATCGATCTCTTGATCCCTTCGATGTATATTTCCAAATTCACATCAATGTCCTTCATATAATCTCGTTGAAAAATCAATGGCCCATATTATATTCTAATCAATGGCTCAAATCATATTGAATCTATCTTCGTACTTTAGAATTCACACTTAGTTCTATTAATACCCTTTAATTATTTTAATTCCCTAACTTTAGAATTAGGCTTCCATTAAAAATAATTAATTATTTTAATAAAACCTCCTTTGGGTGGAATTTCCCAGAACGATTTCTGTGTATTCTAGAATACATGTGTCTAAGCCTCCCTGCAAATTTTGAGGCTTAGAGCACATCCGATGCTACCAGAAATTAATAGTAAGAGTCCATCATATATCGAAAAATGAGCAGGTTATAGATATTCTCACTAAGGCTTTACCAAAAGGGAAGTTCTCAGTCTTAAAAGAGAAGCTTGGACTAGTAGATGTGACCCCTCCTGATAAGGGGCATCATTAATCGAGGACACTAAGCCAAATCTCCCCCCCTGTTTGAGCTCCCAGGGTGTGGAGTTGAGCTAGAGGGCTACTGGGGTTGAGGGATCTCTGGAAAATAGAGTATCACCCCTATCTATTACCCATAGGGTTGTATATGTTTCTCCCATATCTTGGTCTTTGCAGAGTATACCCTAGTTGTCATCATTCCCACAAGTCAGGCTTGTTGAGTTTGTCCCTCCCCATCTGGACAACGAGTTGAGGACGCTTGAGGGTGTGTGATCCTTACCTTATAGTAAGTCAGGTATCTCGCCCAAGCTCATATTATGATGTATGTTCTCTACCACATGAACCTTGAAGGTCATTGATGGGAAGATCAGTAGAAAATAGGATGGGTTGAGGCATGCTCACCTATATCACCTATTGCTTGATATGAGGTCGAATATGTTTAGCTCACCCATGAAATTATGAGTTGAGATGGGCTCCTCGATGAAAATTCAAGTTGTGATATGCTAGTGATATTGTTTCTGATTGATATGTGTTCTCCAACGATGTTGAGGGTGGTAGCTTGAACTCCCTGATGTTTCTTATTCTTTAGATTCGATAAATTTTCAGAAGATAGAGTTGAGAAGAGATGGGACATGATATGACAATATGATGCACATTACATGATGTAGTTGGAATTTCTCCCTAGCTAAGAGGGAGTGTTAATTTTTCATCTCAATGAAAAAAACCAACCACAGGACTAGATTCCTCTTTTTGAAAGGACCAATTTTGACTACTGAAGCGCTCAATTTGGATAAGGGAAAATGTATTAATGAAGAAAATCCCACATATACACATTTGGATAGGTTTAACCTAAAAGGAAATTGGTCACCCTTGGAAGCCTATAAATATGAGTGACGTTAAGCTCATTTGGACATCACCAAGCATATTCTTCTTCTCTTCTTCATTTATTAGTTTGCACAAGTCTGGGGCATGGTCGACTAAAGAGGTTCACACATGTTTCTAGGGTTTTGAGTTACAATCAAAAGCTTGTCAAAGTAGAATTTGGACTGCATTCACAGGGTTACAGGTTCAAGGGAGCAACTGGAATATCTTAGTTGCACGCATGGCACTTCCACCATGCGACTAGAAACTAGGGAACACATTTGACACTTGACTACAGTTGACCGCAAATGGTAAATATTTCTTTTGATATATATTTATGTTGGAAACATATTTCTAAATGGTATTGGGTTAATTTTTTTGGATTATTTTTTATTGGGCTCATTGTACTCTATGTTGAACATTTTATGCGAATCTAATAGAAGAAGAATTCTCAAAGGGTTTTCCCCCTTTTGGGGTTTTTCCTTGGACTTTAACCAAAACTGGTGTCTCTTGTTGATTGTATCCTTTATCTTTGCATTTATTGTTCTATTTTCAATTATTTTTTATTATTGGAAATATTAATTGTTATTGAAAATATTGATAATTGAAGAATTTAATTGGGCTAAATTAATTGAAACATCATAGAGTAGTGTGAAAATTAACAACTTGCACACAATTGAAGAACAGAGAAAGCGCGCTGCTCTGCCTGCGAAACTCTGCGAGTTATCGGGTTAGGGCTCCCAAGCCTTCGTGCGCCCTTTGGGCCGCTGCGCCCTGGTCTCAGTCCTGCTGCTGCTGCGCGCAGCCATGGAGCCCTCTGGGGGCCCGGATCTGCCCCCCCCCCCCGGAGGTTTCTGCCTTCAAGGAAATGTTGGCTCAATGCAACAAGCGCCCTCCCTCTTTGAGCCAGCAGAAATTTGTAAAGAAGATGGACACCATCCCCTCAGTTGCCCTTCCTGAGGAAGAAACCTGTAAAGCTGCTCTTAACTTAGCTGAGCGCGGCCTTATTGGCCAGTTCACGGGCCTCTAGCCCTCTCCCAAGTCGGTGGAGGAGTGGACTCAAAGGAACTGGAAGCCACTTATCAAAGAGGGAGTCAAAAGCTATTTCGTCGGCAAAGGTTTCTTCGTCTTCGTCTTCGAAAGTGCAGAGGACAGAAGCTTGATATTCAGGAACGTCCCTTACTTCATGGGGCCGCAAGGTCTATACCTCAATAAATGGTCGCCTGATTTTGATCCAGCTCAAGACGTTCCCTCTGCCGTTCCGGTCTGGGTACGCCTCCCCCATCTCCCACTTCACTGCTGGAATTCTAAGTCTCTCCAGATCATAGGCAACGCCTTAGGAAAATACATCGACCAAGCCCCAAGAAAAGATCAATATTCCTGTGCCCGCATATGTGTCGAAGTAGACCTAGAGGAGGGTTTACCGGAAGCCATCAACCTCACAGTCGCAGGATGGACCCATGTCCAAGAGCTGGACTACGAACAGCTTCCATTCAAATGCAGACACTGCCATGGCTATGGGCATTTTGCCAAACACTGCAAGAAAAAGGCAGAAGATCGTCCAGAGAGCCAGAACGAAGAGCAATGGACCCTAGTTCAAAAACCAAATAGGAAGGGCTCCGGGAAAGGCCCCCTGAAAGAGGCTCCAAGCAGTTCCAATCATACCCAAAGCCAAGATCCAAAGGGCAAAGAAAACAGTCAGAAAACCGCAGCTACAACAAATCAGGAAACTCTTGAGCAGCCCGGCCCTCCATCTAGTACACAAGAAGGGGGGGAAAAGATTCTCCCTGAGATCACCCAAGGAAGCCCTTCGAACCCCTCATATGCAGATGTCACAAGGAAAAAGCCTATCGACAGTTCAGGGTCTTCGGAGGATGAGACCTTTGAGCAACCCATCAAAAAAGTTGGAAGGAAATCTCGCAGAGAAGAAAGGGAAGAGGAGGCCGAAAGGCAAAAAATTCAAGGAAGCCAGCCTACTATTGAGATGTCTATTGGAAGAAATACAAGGACCAGGCCTTCCAAGGGAGGCTCCCTCCATTTCCCAGGTAAATAATGCGTCTCGTCTCTTGGAACTGCAGAGGCCTGGGTAATCCCTCGAAAGCTGAAGCGATCAAAGATCTACTCAAGATGGAGCCCTCAGATATCCTCTTGCTCCAAGAGACAAAGATAGAGGGGAAAGCCCTCTTAGATATCAGTCAAAAGAAATGGAAGAAAAATACAGGAAGAGCTGTCAGCTCAAGAGGCTCTTCCGGAGGACTCGCTACTCTCTGGCCAGAGGATCTCTTCCAGCTGAAAAATTCTCATGAAACTCAACACTGGATCTTCACGGAATTAATGCACAACTCAAGTAAGTTATCCTTCTCCCTTTTTAATCTGTATGTTCCTGTTTTATACTCAGAAAAAAGAGATTGCTGGACCTCCCTCAAAGCCTTCCTGGAGCAACACACCCCCAATAATATCATTTTGGCTGGGGACTTAAACATTGTTTTAAAATACAAGGAAAAAAGGGGAGGCACTCACAGTAGAGAACCCTTCCTCCCTATGGTCGAAGGACTCATCCAGGACTGGGATCTCATTGATTTCATACCAGCGAAAGGGCTCTACACTTGGACCAACAACAGGGTGGGAAAGGAACATATCTCCGCTCGCCTGGATCGATTCTTGGTTCAGGGTGCTCTGATGACAAGCAAGAAGATTATCACCACAAAAATCCTCCCCAAACTTACTTCAGATCATAAGCCCATCCACCTCTCTCTAGAAGATGAAGAAGATTTGGGCCCCATCCCTTTTCGCTTTAGCCCTCTATGGTTAGAAAGAGAAGGTTTTATAGACACAGTGAAAGCAGCTTGGAGCAAATCCTTCTCTGGGTCCCCCAGTTATGTGTGGGAGCAAAAACTCAAAGCCACAAAGTATGCATTGAAGGAGTGGATCAAAAAACCTGCCCCAAATCCTACTAGTCTCCGAAAAGAAATTGTGCAGACCCTTGAGGAGCTGCAAACTGATATGGAAAAAAGAGATGTCACTGCAGCATTGCTGGATAAAGAAGTCAAAATCCAATGTTCGACCTTTCAATCCTTCCGGCTAGAAGAGGAGTATTGGAGAATCAAATCTAGAAGTTTGTGGTTGAAGGCTGGCGACAGGAACACCACCTTCTTCCACCGCCAATATCGGGCTAGACTCTGTAGAAATCATATCTCTGAAATAAGAACAGTAGAAGGGCAGATCTGCAAAGGGCATAGCCAAATCAAAGAGGCAGCTGTAAATCACTATAGACAGCTTTTCACCGCTGGAAATCAAGGTAATGAGGAGGACATGGCAGATTTCCTTTCCAATATTCCCCTTCTGGTCAGACCGGAAGACAACTCCGAACTCAACAGACCCTTCACGGAAGAAGAAGTCATTCAAGTGATCTGGTCTATGGACCCAGATAAGGCTCCTGGGCCCGATGGTTTTACCATTCATTTCTACAAAATGTGCTGGGACATTATTAAAACAGATCTCTTAAAGATGATCAAAGGATTCAGGAATAAAGCCAAGGTAGGGGGAGGTACCAACTCCACATACCTGGCCCTCATTCCAAAAGAATCTAATCCGGAAACCTTTGCCAGATTCAGACCTATATCGCTGTGCAACGCCTCTTATAAAATTCTGGCAAAGCTCCTTGCAAACAGGATCAAGCCTCTCCTAAACAGACTCATATCCAGTAACCAAGGTGGCTTCATTGAAGGTAGGCACATCCTGGACAATGTCATCCAAGTCCAGGAGATCATTCACTCAAGCCAGAAACGAAAAGAAAAAGGAATGCTGATCAAACTTGACATGGCCAACGCCTTTGATCGAGTCAACCGGGCCTTCCTTTACAAAGTCCTTCTTGCCTTTGGCTTCTCCCCTCTCTTTGTTGCTCTCATCAAAGCCTGCACTGACTCCGCTTGGATTTCCCCCCTCATCAATGGTCGTTCTACCTCTTTTTTCCATGCCCAGAGAGGCCTTAGGCAGGGATGCCCACTCTCTCCCTTCCTTTACATATTGTTGGCAGACACTCTCAGCAGAAAGCTCTCAGCAGAAAAAATTGCAGGCACTCTTCCAGGTCTTAAAACTTCCACTCTTTCTCCTGCCCAGAACCATTCTCTTTTTGCAGATGACTCTCTCCTATTAGGAGGAGCTTCTCCAAGAATTGCTATAGCCTTTGATGCTGTCCTGAAAAGTTACTGCAGGGTCACAGGAGCCTCCATAAATGAAAGGAAGAGTGAAGTCTTTGGATGGAATATCGATCAACAGGAGCTCTCAAACATCTCTGCCCTTCTAGGTTTCAATAGCCGAGCACAATGGGAGATGATAAAATACCTTGGACTCCCTATCATTAATGGCTACAATAAGAGAGCTCTGTGGTCTGAAGTCATCAGCAAAATCAAGACAAAGATATCAAGCTGGGGAGGGTATTGGCTCACTTCTGGAGGCAAGGTCATTTTGATTAAGTCTGTCCTTTCAGCACTACCAATTTACCAAGCCGCCTTCCTCCTGGCACCAAAGCAGGTAACATATCTCATCTCCAAACTGACTCGTGACTTCCTCTGGCAAGGTGGGAAAGGGAACACCCACAAAATGCATCTTGTGAAATGGGAACAGGTGAAACGCCCCTATGCAGAAGGAGGTCTACAAATTAGGGATCCAGCCACGGTCAATCTTGCAATGGGAGGAAAAATCCTCTGGAAGTTATATGACAATCCTAAGCATCCTGTCAGCGAAGCATTGAAAGCAAAGTACGCCCCCACAGTATCGCTTCGAAATTTACAGGCTTCTCCAACAATTAACGCATCACAGGTTTGGAAACTCTGTAATAAAAGTTTAAATTTCTTCAAAGACAGAGTTTATAAAATCCCTGGCAATGGAAAACATATCAAACTGTGGCAAGATCGCATTATGGACAGAGCCCTCCTCTCAGCAAACGATGAAATCGATGAAATCAGACAGTGGTTGCTACGCGCTGGAATTAACACCGTGTATGATCTTGCCAAGTGGGACAGCCGTGGTGCTTGGTCTGGTTGGGACTTTCATGGCATTCCAGACCGCCTGCACCACCAGAAGATAGCGCTCGACGAACTGCTGGAAGACACAGCTCCAGTGTGCAGATGGTTGAAGGATAGTTGGGGTTGGGGGCGATCCGGGACTTATACACCAGCTACTGCCTATAACGCTCTCCTTCCCACAAAGATCAGCAACAGAAACCCGGATTTCTGGAAGAAAGTTTGGGAGCCCCTCGCTCTTCCAAAAGTCAACTTCTTTTTTTGGACATTGGCACACAATAAATTGCTAACCGGAGACAATCTGATGAAAAGAGGCATCGCTGGGCCTCATCGATGCGAGTTGTGCAGAAACAGTGAAGAAACTGCCAAGCACCTCTTCTTGGACTGCAAGTTCGTTAAAGAAGTTTGGAGTCTTATTCTTCATGAGTTCCAGATCACTGTTCCCTCGTACAACACAGTTGCTGATCTCTTTGACGCCTGGGATGAATGCTATCCCCACAAAATCCCCAGCAAATCCTTGTGGAGGAAAATCTGGATTGCTATCCCCAAATTCACTTGCTGGAAGACTTGGCTGGCCCGAAATGCACTGATCTTCAATGGAAAAGAGCAAACTCCTCTAGCTGTAGCTGCTAAAGCGAAATCCCTCCTTCTGGAAGCTGCCCAACAGCAATACTATTCTGCAGATCCATTGCTGCTTCCTGAAGAAGAAAGATGGTTGAACTCTCTCTCCCCCTCCTCCCGGAGGTTGCGCTCAGTCCCACAACCATTGAAACCAATCTGGAGAATAAGAGAAACTGAAGAGTACTTTCAAGAATGGTGGAAAAAACAAAAAAATATCCACGATTTTCTTTGATGGCGCCTCCAAAGGCAACCCCGGGGCTGCTGGAGCAGGAGGGGTCATCTATGATCCGAATGGTGTCAAAAGGGACACCTTCTACTGGGGCATTGGGCAGAAATCTAACAATCAAGCCGAGATTTTAAGTCTTCTTAAAGCCTGCCAAATTGCTAGAGACAGGGGGGACAAAAAAATCCAAGTTTTCGGAGACTCCGAGCTCTTAATAAAAAAACTTAATTCGGAGAACCAGTTTATCAATGTAAGTCTCAACAAAACTCTGAACAGATTGAAGGATGTCCTTTCCGACTTTGAATCCTACAAATGCTACCACATACTCAGAAATCTGAATAGTGAAGCGGACCTATTGGCAAATAAGGGCTGTACACTGGGGAAAGGTCAAATTCTCATTAATGGGGATAGTTCTAATCATCTATGTAATCCATGAGCTTCCTGCAGCATGCAATATGGAACAGAATCAGATGCAATGTAAAAATGGCAGCATTGGCATAAGTCCAAACTTCTTCTAATTCAAATAAAGATACATCCGTTTCAGTTAAAAAAAAAAAAAAATTAACAACTTGCACCACACACTTAGCAGATGTTTCAGGGCCCATATGAGGATGTGTCTCACCATCAAAGATAGAGGGAGGGGTTATGCCATCATTCTATCCCTTACAAATGGTATAAATGCATTATAGATCCACTTGGAGACCCATGAGGTTTTCATTGTGTCCCCACACCATTTGGGGACACCACATTGGGTTTGCTTGGATATCAAGGGCGATCACCTTGATCACTATGTTTGGAGCCTATTATCTCACATTGGCACACTTTGGACTCCACTTGGACTCCTCAATAGCCCAACGAAACATTGTATTTACTATTTTTCCCTCTTGAGAGGATTTATCTTTGTATTTTTGAGCTATCTTGGTGGGCTTATCACCAATTCATGTGATTATTATATATTATTTAATTATTTAGGTCATTATTAGGATAATTAGGCCATTAAAACCCCCTTATGGATTGTATAAATTGATGAGAGAATCATTCATTTCTCTCATCACATTTTTGGATTGGACTATCTCTTATTGAGAATTTTGGCTAGCCATTTTTATGGATGAATTGGAGATATAACGCATTTTGATGTTTTGAAAAGATTAATTTATTGTCTTGGAGCTTAGATTTCTTTGCATCTTTATGACTGTAATAAATTCGATATACTTGTGAGTACCTTTTCATGCTTATTTGTAATTTTATCTCATAAAATTGTATGCAGAATATTTTCGTTCATGAAGTTGGTGTAGCTACTCTTTATCTTATGCGAAGTTGTTGGCCTTGTCTTTGTGAGGGATTTTTCATATGATCATTTGAAGTATGGTGAATTATTTTCCTAGAGGTACATGAAAGTTCATGAATTTACTTGATAATTCACTAATTGCAATATAAAGAAGTATAAATTTCCCTTTGTAGCCTAGTTCTTTCTTAGGCCATATGAAGTTGTTGGGGAAATCCTTGGTTGGAATTAAACCTACCTGAACATTGATTTCATTTGACACCATTATCCCAATTTTCTAGGCATTGGTCTACTCCAAGGTTATCGCAAAAAGAAAATTATTTTTCACCTCATTCCTTCTTTTCTATGCCCTAACCTAGAAGGTCATTTATGGCATCACACGAATTCCATTGTAGCCATAACAATTGATGAAAATTGTTCAAGAGCTGTGCTAGTGAGTCCTATAGAGGTCCTCCAAATTTGAGGCTATTTCAATGGTGGAATCTTGATATTGTTAGGATATTTCGACAATTAGGAAATAGTTAACTATTACTTGCTCTAGCGTAAAGTTGGTAAAGTGTGTTTCTTTAGTATGTACTTTTGTAACTTATAATTCGACGGTCACGATATGTAGTGATCTGACGGTTCATTCTCTCCTTGGTATTATCAACACTTTATTCGTGGCTTAGCACCCGATTGGTCCATGATATCTATTTAAAGATCATGAAGGGTCATTTTTCCGATGACCGTTTATGCGAGAAGCTTATGTAAATTTTCTTTCTTTATATTAATAAATTTCCTCAAGTGGCCGCGTTGGCTCAGGTTGTGGATTGTTTCCCTATTTGAGGATTTTAACCACGTCAAATGCGGGTGTACTGATCTGTGATCTGTTTGTGAGCAGTGACCTTTGGTGTTTGATCTAAGGAACTTATCATGTAAATTCCTACATGGTATTAGAGCTGTTTGAGGGCCGCATCTGTTGTTGATCCAAATCTGAAGCTAATTTTGGTTGCATGTGATTTTTGTTTTCCAAATCTACTATTTCTGATCACTTTTGGGTCGAGAGAACTGCTCTATTGTGTCCGGAGCCTCTGTTCCAGTGAGAAACCCCTTTCATTTCATACGAAAATGTTTTTGGTTGCACTAGCTATGTCATTTTAGATCTGGAGGTATAAAGTTTTTTTTTGTAGATATATTTATTTTTCCCTCTGTTTATTTTAGCTTATAGTCATTTTTTTAATTACAGGATCTACAACATCTTTAGGTATTCTCTTTGCTTTGCACTCTATCCGATTTGGCAAACCAGAAACAAAAAGACAAGATTTTTCTCCTACGTATGTTCTTTCCCCATGAATTTGTGCAATCTCGGGAAATCATAAATAGGGATAAAAATATTTAGTTACCGGTCGGACTAACTAGAATTATAAATTCTTGTATTTTTTTGTTTTTGTTCGTGCAATTGTTTTTTTGGAGGAAAAAGAGCACCAAAAAAAAAAAAAAAAACCCTTCCACTTTTCCAACAATTACTAAATATTTTAACTAGCTAACTTGGTCTAAAGTTACTTTATGAGAATAGAGGTCTTGGGTTCAAGTCTCTTTGTCAACTTACTTTTTTTTAAAGGGTCTTTTTTCAAGTTATTTAAAAAAAAAAACACATGCAACTTATGTTTTGAAGTTACTTTATGTAATAGTGTTTCCTACCCATTATAAAAAGTGAGTCACTTACGGTCTAAAGTCACTTTATCTTTTATTTAAGTTACAGTCTACTTCATCATTAGTTCATAAAGTAACATTGTAAAAGTGACTCTCACTTATTTATAAAAGTGGGTCATATAAAGCAGTATTTTTTAAATAAATAAATAAAAGTGAGCTTATTATATTAAGTTTGGAAAAAGGGGGGGTGATTTTTTTTTTTAAATTTTAATTTTTTTGTAAGTAAAACTTCATCATCAAATTTCAATCTATCATGTGACTACTTGGCATATAATTCAAAATTTCTTCAAAAGTGCATAACTTCTTCATCCGAAAGACGTTTTTTTTAACCGGCCTAATTTTTCGAAATTTTTCCTTTGGAGCAGTTAGTTTCAACCTTTACAGCTTAAATTTTAAAAAATGGAAAGTACATGCCCAATTATTCTTAATAGCACCAATTATTTCCAATGGCTTTTATACATGGTAAACTTACTTAGAAGTAAATGTATTTATAGAATAGCCTCAGGACTAGAATCTAAACCTATCAATGAAGATAAAAAGGCTAAATGGGAAAATAAACAAGATCAAGCACAAAGGTTGATAGGAATGTCCATTTCTCAAGATCTTAGATTTCATATCTAAGAAATTGACTCCCCTGATGAAGCTATGAAAAAAATAAATACTGTTTTTGGCATTCAAAATGAAATCAGAGCCCACCAGCTTTAAAATGAGTTGCTTAATTTGGACCATAATAATTTTTCCTCTATTAAATATTTTTTGTCCAAATTAAAGACCCTTAGACTTCTCCTAGAAGGTTGTAAGGTGAAAAAGGAAGATTGTAGTCTTATATATTCCATTCTTACTAAGTTAGGCCCTGCATAATCTATATTTTTTTCCACCATCCATTCCACTAGAGAAGTCCTCATTTCTCAAGGAACACCCTACAAGTCACCCCTTTTGATGCCTTTTGCGATTCTTTGATAAGAGAACAAGAAAAACTCTTAAACCTTGGTATTATTAATATTAGAAAATCTTCTAAGAAAGCCTTAACAGCCCACCAACAACCAAATCCAAAGAATACTAAGAAGTGACATCCTAAAAAGAATGGTCCTAAACCAAACAATGGTATTAAGCAATCTCAGCCGCAAACTGAAAGAAACTCAACAAGCTGATAAGGCAAATAAAAACAAAGGGAAGAAGACAAATAGAAATTGAAACTTTCGTAATCGTGATGGCCACGTAGATTAAAAATGTTTTAAGAATATGGAAGCCTTGGAAGCAATAATGAAGAAGCACAACATTCAATTGGAGAACTCTTCAACTTCATCTTCGGGAATGGCACTTTTGGCATGTCGTTGTCAAGCATAAATATCCGGTTATGAATTAAATGTATCTTATTCTTCTCGATCTCATGAGTGGCTCATTGATTTTGGAACCTCTTACCACATGGAAAAAAATAAAGTCAGGTTTTCTTCTTTAAATGATTATAACACCAAAAATATTTATGTTGGCGATGATAGCTCTCTTAGTGTTGTAGGGTCTAGAACCATTCATCTAGATAATGATTAGTTTAATGATGCATTATGTGTTCCTACCTTATCCTGCAACCTTATATTTTTTATCAAATAACTCATTCAGGTGAAGGGAAGACAACAAATTTCTCACCTCATGATGTTTTAATTAAGGAACTAAGAGATCAATAGATTTTAGCTACTCACATTGCAATTATTCCACAAGGTTGTATAAGTTTGACAACTTTGGGTCATCATGTATTCCCTATGTTTTTGTTTCTCATAATGATTAAGTGAGAAAACTTGGCATGAGCGATTTGGTTACTTAAACTATCGATATCTTCAAACTCTATGTAAAGAAAATATGGTGATAGGTCTTCCTATGGTATCTTGTCGAGATGGTGTTTGTTTCAGTTGTTTACTCAAACATCATCGGGATAGTTTTGAAAAATGTGCCTCTTGGCACACTTCAACCCCTTTGAAGTTTGTGCACAGTGATTTATGTGGTCCACTTCCAGTTTCTTCTTTCTATGGCTACAAGTAATTCTTAAATTTCATTGATGATTTTTCCAGACGCACTTGGGTATACTTCTTAAAACTCAAGAGTGAATTTTTTAACATGTCTTGGCCTTTAAGGCCTTTGTTGAGAAACAATCTGGACATCAAATTATTAAGTTAAGATCTGACAATGGAGGAGAATATGATAACAAAAAATTTATTAACTTTTTCCACTGAGCATGGCATTCAATTGCAACATACTATTTCGTATACTCCACAAAAAAATGGTGTACTTGAAAGGAAGAATCACACTCTAAAAGAAATGGCTAATTGTATGCTTCAATCTAAAGGTCTTAGTCTTAATTTTTGGGTAGAAATAATTAACTGTGAAAATTACATAGTAAATCACACTCCTACTAAGGTTTTAAGGAATATCACTCCAGACGAAGCTTGGAGCTCAATCAAACTAGATGTAAGTCACTTTTGTGTTTTTGGAAGTGAAATTTGGGCCCATATTCGAGATGAGAAACATAAAGCCTTAGAACCTAAGAGTGAAAAATGTATTTTTGTTGGATATTCTGAGATGTCAAAGGATATAGACTTCTTCAACCCAAATAAAAAAAAGTAATCATTAGAAGAGATGTAAAATTTGATGAAAATATATCGGTCTGCGAGCCTAGTTCAGCGGGTGTGCCACCTTTGGCCTGCAAGGCTGATTTGGCATATGTGCCACCTCTCTCTATATCTTCTACTTCTGACATCATCCTTCTACTTGGGATGAAAATCCTCCACCAACTCCTCAGGATTTTCCTTCAGCTCCACAACTTCCAAAATGGGTTCGCTCTACTAGGGATGCAACAGGTTCTCTTGTAGGTGACCCTGCAGATCAACGTCATACAGGTTCTCAGTTTGACATAGCCTCTTATTTATTGGCTCAAGTTCCATAAAATTATGATCCAGATACCTTTTAAGAAGCTTTAGGTCATCTAGGTTGGGATGCAACTATGAATAAATAATATCGTTCCTTACTGGCAAACGATACTTGGGATCTTGTTCCTCTTCCACACGGAAGAAAACTAGTCAGATGAAAATGGGCTTACAAAACAATGTTTGGACCAGATGGAAAAGTGGATAAACATAAAGCTCATATTGTTGCTAAAGGATTTTCACAAGTTAAAGGCATTGGCTATACTGAAACCTTCTCCCTTGTTGTCAAAATGAATTCTATCCACCTTTTTCTTTCCCTTGCATCCTTTAAATGGGAACTCCATCAGATGGATGTTAAATATTTATTCTTACATGGGGACTTGCATGAAGAAATGTACATGGAAAAAACCCCTAGCTTTATCCAAAAATACTATAGCCTTGTTTGTCGCCTTAAGAATTCTCACTATGGTCTCAAACAAGCCCCTCAGGCTTGGTATGCCAAAAAAGATAAATTTATCTTAGATAATGGATTTTATAGATGCCATTCTGACAACATTGTCTACACCAAGAAAGTGGGTAAGTCTTTAATCATCCTTGTTCTTTATGTTGATGATATTATCCTTACTAGTAGTGATCCCAACTATATAAACCATGTGAAGTCTAGCCTCAAAAAGAGGTTTGAAATGAAAGACTTAGGACACTTGCATTATTTCCTTGTTCCTCAACTGTTGCAATCCAAAGAAGGTATTATGGTCATGATACGTAGTGATCCAACGGTTCATTCTCTCCTCAATATTACCAACACTTTATACGTGGCTTAACACCCGATTGGTCCATGATCTCTATTTAAAGAGAATGGAGGGTCATTTTTCCGGTGACCGTTTATGGGAGAAGCTTATGCAAATTTTCTTTCTTTATAGTAATAAATTTCTTGAAGTGGCTGTGTTGGCTCAGACCGTGGAATGTTTCCCTCTTCAAGGGCTTTAACCACGTCAAATACTGGTGTAATGATCTATGATCTATTTGTGAGCGGTGACCTTTGGTGTTTGATCTAAGGCACTTACCCTATAAATTCCTACAGAGATATCCCAAGCCCTAGCTCAGAAACCATTTCCCTAGTTTTCCTTTGGTTAGTGGCTTCATTAAGGATCATTATATTAAACATTAAAGTGAAATCACATCTCTTTTATACTTTTCTTCTCCCTTACTTGGTCATGATCCATTGTTGAAACTTCATTCTGAAACCTTGACCTCGTTTGGGCCCATTAGGGTTTCTTTGTCGTCTCGCAACTTTGTGACTCAAATTCCTCAAGGATTACATAGAAAAAATTCTTCCTTTGGGATTATTAGGTTTAGGATACCTCTTGTTAAGGGATAATCTCCAAACCTAGGTCTAGGTATCCCCCAACCCTTATTAGATATCCAATCAACTTGATTTCAAAGTAAGTAAACCAATTATCTGAGCCTCTCTTGTGAATAGGCTTTAGGAATCAGTCCAAATCTTATCATTGACCAATCTATCCTTGTGATTCATTTCGTATCAAGACTCCTCCCATCAGTGAATATATGTAATGAGGAGGATCTTTAACTAAGGTGGAAATGGATTATTTCTCTATTGTTTCCACTTGACCTAGTAGTTGCTCTATAGGATCCCTGCTAGTTTGAGCACTGAAAATACTCTATTTTCTAAAATTTTTATAACAACCTAATAAGAAGAATGTTAATTTTGGGAAAATAGGACCAAAATCCATGTTGTGATGCTTAGATGATGATACCAATATTTTTATTGGATTCCTATTTCGGAGAGGTGCAAGATTGATCTAAAGACAATCTTGATTGGATGAGAAGAACATGTATTTTGAATTTATTCCACATGTGCAAGGTTGGCCTGATTTATCCCACATGCATAAGATATGTGTCACACACCCCCACATATGACTATATATTGGAGAGACTTGGAGTTCGTTTTACACACACATTTTGTGGAGGCATTCTCTTATTTCTTGCATGGAGCTGGAGCAACGTTCTTGATTCTGTGTGTAGGGCTTCTTGGTGCAACATCTTAATGGAGCATTTTTATGAGTAGTTTTGGGGTTGTGTGACACATGTGGGAAGCTGACTTTATGAAGACTTTGCTGGTTGAAGCATCCTGCTGATCACAGTAACGCCACCATTCTTTATTTCTATTTTGTTTTTTCTTCCATCGATATATTGGTATGTTCTATCTGCATCTTACTTTCATTGAGCCCTAGAAGTTTAAATTATTTTTCAACTAGCATAGAACATCTTCAAAAATTTACATGGTATTGGAGCTAAGGAGAAGACAAAGCGCATCTTGTTGAGTATCTAGGGCAGCGAGATAAGGACTGGTTTTAGGGCCAATAAATATGCCATAAGCTATAACAAGGCCGTGTGGTAGGCCGCAGGTCATACCACTACAACAAGTGATAGCGTGGGAAAATTTGGGGTTGTTTTGTGCCCTAGCCTTCAGCATGAAGGAGCGTAAACACGATATTACCACATTCTAGTTCTCATAATGTATAGGAATTATTAATTCAAAGACAAGGTTTTCAATTTTCATTCTTGAGAAACGAAGGTAAGGTGAAGGAACTACGAAGCATTTTTCTACGGGTCAGTGCAGGAAGTCATTTTAGTGTTGAGAGGACTTACTTGCACAAAATATGAAAGGCAGGGGAAAGCGACCTAGTCTATCACTAGCCGGATGCTCGGTCTTAGAGGTTGAATGCATGATCTAGGTGGATATTGGTGGCCACCCACCTATTCCACTTGGGGCCCCACCATTGTCTCTTTCAGTTTTTCTGTTTCAGCATAACTTACTATTTTTAGCAGTTTTTCAGGTTCTGAACTTCCGGAGCTGTTTTGAGGCCCTAAACAACGTTTTTTCAGAACATCGGGAGCAACAGGGGTCCACGAATTGATATTTTTTACTTTAAAAGTTTTAGTCCTCAGATAGATATTTCTAACGAGGTATGGTGTGCGTCAAACGAAGATCGTATGCCAAATTTACATCCCCGGGAAGTTGAAACACCAATTTACCCAAACGGGGCCCATAGTTTTGGTGCTTCATCTCCTAGGGTTAAGGTTTTGGATGTTTAGGCTTTTCCATTATTTCCAAATAATAAATAGGCCCTCGAGATTCATTGTAACATAGTTCAGAGGTCTGTAGCCACCACATCTCTTCTTAGAGATAAGCTACCAGTGCCCTAGCTAATTTATTTCCATTTTGTGTGTAAGAAAATTTCAGTTATTTGATATTAATGAAATGAAGTGTTATTTTCCTACATAAATCCGGATCAGTGGTATCAGAGAGGTATAATTTTTCTCGATCCTTTTTTGCATGTCCCCAACAAGGTCGAGGTATAAGGAGTTAGGGCTCGATCTAGTGGAACCTTTGCAAGATCAGCCTCACAAACCTCGATGCCTACCCATGGGGGACGAAAAGAAAGATGAGGGAGCAGGAGATCCTATAAAAATATTTCTCAAGGAGGCCCTCGAAAAAAAAAGGAATGCAATGATTGATAACTTTGCCTAGATCCTTCAACGACTGCCCACTGACGGTGCATTTGCATCCAGCAACCACTTTGGAGGCGTGACTCTGTTTAAGGTACAAGTAAACTTTGAAATTCCCATATTTGAGGGTCAAATAGATGTAGTTGTCATAGATAACTGGTTGAATATATTAGAAGGCTATTTCTAAGTTCATGACTTTTCTGACCAGGAGAAGATTATTTTTGCACTCCTCAAAGCTACCCCCTATGTCAAGGACTGGTGGGAAACTTACTGTGAGAAAAAGGACTAGACAAAACCCTCTCTGTTCTCATTTGTACCCAATTGGAATTCTTTCCAAGACACCATCAAGGACCAATACTATCCCATGGGGAGCTTTGAGGACAAGTACATATAATGGACCATGCTGTGGAAAAAAAGGGATCGAGATGTGCATGAGCTAACAAATTTGTTCCATACCCTACGCACAAAGTTGGGTATCAAAGATTCAGAGAAAAATTTGGTGCTAAAGTATCACAATTGTCTACACAGATACATTCAGGAGGAAATGGAGTTCCTCGACATCTCCTCGCTTGGTACGACATACCGGTATGATGCCAAGATTGAGCAGATATTCAAACAGAAGAACTGATAATTTGGATCTGTGAATCAAAATCAAGGGAAAGGTGCCCCCAAACCGCAGAAGAAAGGACAAAGCCAAGGCATGGCGATCCAAGAAAACCTGTGAAATCCACAAGAAAATAACAACACCGCGGAGCCAAATAATGACACAGGAAAGTGGCGTGAGTTCCATAAGAGCTCCACTCACAACACAAGTGAGTGTCAGGCCAAGCAGTCACTGGTGGCCGAGATGAGGGCTTCTGAGTCAGTTGCATGCTCCAAATCTGAATCAGAACCTGACAAGGGGAATGATAAAGGGAAACAAATTATTGATGTGGAGCCCAACGCCACTATTGTCACTGCGAAGATCTAGAAGGAGGAACCAGAAGATCCAGAGGAGGAGGAGCATCTCTTCCACTCCTAGATGTGGGTAAAGGGTTCCACGCTATGGTTCATTGTCGACAATTGGAGCCAAAAGAACCTCATTTTAGCAGAAGCCATGAAGCAGTTGGGCTTGCCGACCACAACACACCCACAACCATACACCATCGGGTGGCTTCAGCAAGGATAGGATCTTCGCGTCAGCTAGTAGTGCCACCTTCCATATAGCATCAAGCCCTTCATGGATGAGTTATTATGTGACATTGATCCTCTTGATGTTTCTAATGAATTATTAGGCCAAACATACTTGTGGAAGCGACATGTTGTGTATGAGTCTCGGCCTCGCGTCGCTATTGTTACTTTGGGAAATAAGTTGTACAGGATACCAGAGGTACCACCGCTTATCGCTATCTCTTTGGTTACTACAAAACATTGCATTAAGCTCATTTCCCAAACCAGGAAATTTATTTTCCTGATGATCCACCCCCAGGGAAAGAAGAAGACTGTAGCCACGACCTCCAGATAGAGCTCCTCTGCAGGACAAAAAAAAATGGATAAGGTTGTGGAGGAGTACGAGGACATATTCACTTTACCCACAGGGATTCCTCTGCACTATCAGGTCAAGTACCCCATTGATCTGACCCCAGGTGCGCTGCTACCCAATGGACCAATATATCAGCACTTTGTTCTGGAGAACGATGAAATCAAGAGGCATAGTTAGGAGCTACTGTATAAAGGTCACATCCAGCCAAGTTCATCACCCTGTGTGAACCTGATAGTGTTGGTACAAAAGAAGGATGGGACTTGGAGACTCTGTATTGACTATCAGGCGCTGAACAAGATCACTGTCCGGAATAGGTACCCGATCCCATGGATTGATGATCTTCTGGACCAACTCAAAGGGGTGAAATATTTCAGCAAGATCGACTTGAAGTCTGGGTATCACCAGGTACCAATCGAACCCTCCGATGTGTGGAAGACTGCCTTCAAATCCAAGGAGGGCCTTTTCAAATGGCTGGTCATGGCTTTCGGGTTGACGAATTCTCCCGCAACCTTCATGAGGTTGATGGATGACATTTGTGGCCATTCACCAACTCATTTGTAGTGGTGTACTTGGATGAAATTCTGATATTCAACCAGACTTGGGAAGAGCACCTCCACCACATCCGACAAGTCCTCCAAACACTACGACAACACAAGTTGTGTGCCAATTTGGAGAAGTGAACTTTTGGCATGACCCAGGTTCAATATTTGGGATACATTATTGATCAAAGGGGGGTGCATGTGGATCCAACCAAGATCCAAGTCATTCAGGATTGGCCAGCCCCAACCACTCTAATAGAGCTTTGCAACTTTTTGGGTCTTTCTAATTTCTACCACAAGTTTGTATTGGGATTCTTTCATATCACTTGGCCCTTGAGTCAAGTCTCCAAGGGAGGAGCAAAAGAAAATTTATTTTGGTTGAAATACCAACATAAGGCATTCATAGAATTGAAACATCGCCTTTGTTTTTCCCCAGTACTCACATTACCAGACTTGCAACAACCATTTGAGATCAAGATATATGCCTCTGACTATGCTATTGGGGCAGTTCTTACTCAACAGGGGCATCCAGTGGCATATCATAGTGCGACATTGTCCGACACAATTTGCAAGTATCCTACTTATGACAAAGAAATGTATTTCATTGTGTAGGCTTGTTGACAATGGAAGAATTACATTTTGGGGAAGGAAAAAATCATCCACATAGACCACTGCCCCCTGCAATTCATACAAACACAAGGGAAGTTGTAGAACGATTGCCATAAAAAGTGGTCCACATATCTGCAACAATTTCATTTGAACATCAAGTACAAGAAGGGTAGCACCAATAATGTTGCAGACTGCCTCAGCCGACCACCGATCATGGCGGTAACCACCATTCTCAACTCTTCTGGGCACAAGACTTTTGATTGGCCGCTTCTACAAGAGCGATCCAGAATTCGGCCACACATACAAGGCACTCTTGGGGGGTATGCAAGTTCCAAATTTTCACCTCCAAGATGTACTATTATGTCACCTGGGACACCTTTGTATCCCTTCAAGCAAGTGTGCCAAGATGATATGGGAAGCACACTATAGTCGAGTCCTTGGGCATTTCAGGGTCGAGAAAATAGTGGCATTACTACAGAATTATTTCTATTGGCTGAACCTTTGACAAGATGTCGGGAAGTACATCAGATCCTACACTTCTTGCGCCATTTCCAATCGACCATTAAGAAGCAAGGCCTCTATACTCCATTACCTACCCCTAGTTGACCTTGGGAATCCATATCCATGGATTACATGTCAGGCCTTGCTTCTACTAAGCATGGAAACGACTATGTTTTCTTGGTCATCGACAGATTCTCGAAAATGGCCACTATGGCGGCCTGCAAGAAGAATATCACAGTAGAAGCCACTGCTAAACTCTTCTTTGAACGAGTGTGGGTGCACTTTGGGATCCCACAATCTATCATATCATATCGGGATAGTAGGTTCCTCAGCACATTTTGGTCCAGCCTCAAGTCAATGTTGGACACCAAGCTCACCAAGTCCACAACTTTCCATCCCCAAACTGATGGCCAGACGAAGGTCGTCAACAAGATGATTGTACACATTCTACGCATGTAAAATTCAAATAATCCACACATATATGATGAGAGTCTCCCCTATGTACAACACAGTTATAACTGGGCTCTCCACAGCTCAACCGACCACAACCCATTTCAGGTGGGCTTGGGATTCCAGCCACTATGTCCCATTGACATAGCCATGCCATTTTTGACTACTCGGGTTGATTCAGCTCATATCCAATCTGAAGTTGACAAAGTGAACAACTTCATCGTGCACATTCAACACATCTGCCAATAGATTCATGACATATTGGATAGAGCCAATTCTAAGTACAAGCAACGACATGATCAACATCAGGTGCCACACAATTTCTCGATGGGTGAAAAAGTGTGGCTACATTTTCAGAAGGAGCGCCTCACTGGACCCCAACACAAGCTTTACCTGCTCCTATATGGGCCATACACCATCACTAAGGCTATAGGGAACAATTCCTTCGAGCTCAATATTCCACCATTCCTTGGTCTACACCCAGTATTCAATGTGGACCGCCTTGGTCCCTACGTCCCACCTCTACTGGATACCTCTAACATTGCAGAACAACTCACACCAACAGAGTTAAACCTAGACTGCATGGAACATGCCACCATAGATTGTATCATGGAAATGAAAATCAAGAACACTCGTCAACAGAAGATCCAACAGTATCGGGTTGTCAAAGTTGTCCAACTCCTACACCAAGGAAAATGGTTCACCAAGGACCAAGTTCAGCAGAAGTTTCCTCATCTCATGGAGGATCTCAACACAATGGGGACCATTTCTTCTTAAGAGTGGAGGAATGATCCAGGTGGATATTGGTGGCCACCCACCTATTCCACTTGGGGCCCCACCATTGTCTCTTTCAGATTTTTAGTTTCAGTACAACTTACTATTTTTAGCAGTTTTTCAAGTCCTGAACTTCAAAGCCATTTTGAGGCCCTAAACGACGTTTTTTGGGAAACCCAGGAGCAACATGGGTCTATGGACACATGTTTCTCATGTCAAAAGTTTTATTCCTAAGATATATCTTTCTAACGAGGTATGTTGCACGTCAAACAATGATCGTATGCCAAAGTTATGTGCCCGAGAAGTTGAAACACCAATTTACCCAAACGGGGCCCATAGTTTTGGCGCTTCATCTCCTAGGGTTATGGTTTTGGATGTTTAGGGTTTTCCATTGTTTCAAAATAATAAATAGGCCCTCAAGCCTCATTATAACACAGTTTAGAGGCCTGTAGCCACCACATCTCTTCTCAGAGATAAGCTACTAGTGCCCTAGCTAATCTATTTCCATTCTGTTTGTAAGAAAATTTCAGTTCTTTGATATTAATGAAATGAAGTGTTATTTCCACTACATATTTGTATTTATGGTTATATGTGTATTATATCGTGTTCTTGCATAAATCTGGATCACCTCATCACTATCGCTGAATGTCTGGAACAATTCTGCACAGGCCCTTATCAAGGAGACGAGTTTAAATGATGAGATCAACTGATGGTCTCTAGCTCGCGTAATAAACAGATGGTGCACATATGCATATTTTTGGGCTTTGAAGCGAGGGTCTCTGGTCAGATTTGTAATCCCATCTTCAGTAGTAAAACACAAATGTTAATATAATAAATTCTGAAAGGAATGTTACCTTTGGTGTTTTCACACTAAATTCTAGAAATGGATTTGTTTTGGTCGCAAAATTTCTGCATAGTCCTAAATATAATTTTTTCTTAATGATAATAACACAATAGTCGCAAGCGGTGGATTAGTTGTTGCGATCACCTAGGCACCACGATGTCCAATAGGGATGAAGGCCACGTCGAATCTGTTGTCAGGAGTCAGAATTTGTTGGGCCGTGTCACTGTTGTCAAAATGACGACAAGTCCCACGTTAATTCAGGATGGCCGATGCATCATCACATTCATGCTCAGGAGCTGAAATCTGATTAAACAAAGTCAAATTTTGGGACTCTGTGCTATCGGCTGAGCAATAGCCCATTTTTTGGGTTTTTGTATTTTGGCAGGAAGCCACTATGTCTGAGGGAGATCGAAGGCCAAAAATGGAGAGGTAAAGCATTCCAATTTGAAGGACGAAGCCATGGGAAAACCACATTCTTCATTTTTTGCTCGCTGTCCTGAGCACTACACTCAGTTGAAGTGTATCAATTTGTGGAATTTTTTTTTAGCAATCTCTTAATGGTTTTGTTGGTCTAGATAGTCACTTTCATAGCTAATTTATGAGGTTCTATGTTATGGTTCATATTTTTTTTAGAAAATATTTATGTGTATACATTGAGAAAAATCAACCTTATTCAAGGCATGGCAGGAAACGTGAAATTCCTTTGTTGTGAATTAAATTAGTCTGACCACGGAACTTGAAATCCTGAAGCATATGTTGACAAATTCGATGAAGACTTGGATGTTTGGTAGATCAATCTGAGGACTTGTTGATAATTTTATGATCTATACCTTTACACAACATTATGGATATCAAATGGGTGCATTAGAGACTTGTATTAATTAAGTCTGGAATCTGTAGCATTTCCTTATGGATCATATAAAAATAAATAGTGATGCATTATAGTAAGTAGGCAGTACTGACAATGATGTAATATTGACAGTGGTATGTGGACAATATTATAATATTGGTAGTAGTGGTAATGGTGCAACATTAGGTGAAAGCCGTCGCAACTTGGAAGTGGAAATTGGAAGTGCTGATGGAATTGGGAACCTTGGATAGATTGATGCATCTAGAAATATGGAAGGTGTGCAAAATGAAAATAGTAATACAGGACCAACGCAATCAGAAATTGTTTGTTGAATAGTACTAAGTGATTTAAGTGACCTTGTGAAGGAAAAATCACTGTGTTAAAATCCTTATTTAAATCCCGTGATAAGTAACATTGAAGCAACATAATTATTATGAGAAGGAAAATATTTAAGCCTTAAATACATTGATTTGGATATCTACTATAAGAAGGCAGATGCATTGACAGACAAAGAAGAGGTATGTAAAATTTTCCTTACATGAAAAGTCTGTTAAAATACGTTATCTAAGGAAACTGAAGGATAATGCCTAGTCAATGAGTTTGACACATGACTACATACCTATGATATCAAAATATATGCGACATATGGAAGAATCTATATGATTTTGATATGTGGTATCTCTAGTGGCATACGGAAAAATATATATGACCAATGCCTGGTCAATGAGTCTGACACATGACTACATACCTATGATATCAAAAATATATGCGACATATGGCAGAATCTATATGATTTTGATCTGTGGTATCTCCATTGGCATATGGAAAAATATATATGACCATGTAGTATTGTATGGCAGTATGACAATGATGAATATGATAGCAATGTGTATGATAATATCATGGCAACACTATAATCAATGATATGATAGTGTATAATATCTATCAAGATGTATGACAAAAGTATGACAGTATATGGCTATGATACTTGTATGGCTATAATTCCATAAAATAAGCCTTGAAAATGGGTAAGTAATATTCAGACCTATGATTACAAAGCCCTTTCTGAGGCTGGTGTCTGGGATGCCTGATTTATCAAATAATTATGAAGGCGTATGTCAGGGTCATGCTGAAGGAAAGCATACAAGGGGATTTTCTTCATTCCTCAATTATCACAAAGACATCTGATACAATATAAATTATCTGATAAGCTACCTATGAAATCATGCTCTTATTTCATGACTCTTATAGATGACTTCTGTCGCGAGAGGAGTTGGCATTAAGAGGGAGACCTCAACCGAATATGCTCCTGGGATAATGACGTTGCTGGAAGAACGAAGATAAGACCCTCATTCTATCAAGGATGTCGAGAGTCATATGACCCTAGAGGGGGACATTTCAGGAATGCAAGAATCCAAATAGATACCAAGGGTATCTAGCAACCATCATAAAATATGAGCCTGGATCATTAAAAAAGTCATAAAGCATCAAGTATGGAAGGATGCTATGCACAAAGAGTATGAGTCCATTATGAAGAATGATGTCTAGGATATGGTCCCAAGAGTGGAGGACAAAGCTATTGTCACCTTGAAATGGCTCTATAAGATCAAGCAATCTGATGGGAGTGCTGAAAAGTACAAGGCAAGATTTGTTGCCTGAGGCTTGTCTCAAGGAAGACATAGATTATGATGATATACTTGCACTTGTGATTTATTATTTCCCTTGCTGCCACACAAGGATGGAGTCTACATCAGATGGATGTGAAGACTGATTTTCTACATGGATTGATAAAGGAAGAGGTGTATGAGGAAAAACCTCTGGGGTTCAGAGTCCAAGATAGAGACACCCATGTATGCAAGTTGAAGAAATCCCTCTATGGGTTGAAGTAAGCCCCTAGGGCCTGGTACGAGAGAATAGATATCTACTTGATGAAGCTAGGCTTCACTCGTAGTAATGCTGATCTGAAACTTCAATATTTATAGAGAAAATCCTCTCATTCTGGTGCTCTTTGTTGATGATCTCTTCTTGACAGGTGCTGACCCTCTCATTCATCAGTGTAAGAGGGAGCTCGTTTCTGAGTTCGAGATGAAGGACCTAGGACTGATGCATTACTTCCAAGGCCTGGAGGTATGGCAAAAACCTGGTGAGATTTTCCTCTCTCAAGGAAAATATATTATGAGGCTGTTGGAAAGATTTGGAATGGTGGACTGTAAGTCTGTGTTGACACCGATGGTGGTCATCTTTAAGAAGTTAAGTGGAAGTGCTGCTGGGCCCATACCGAGTATCATCAACTCATAGGGGCCCTGATGTTCTTAGGGAACATCCGTACAGACATAGGTTGTGCAGTGAACACTTTGAGTCAACACATGGTTGATCCTCATAACATTCACTGTGTTTGTGCCAAGAAACTCTTGAGATATCTCTAGGGTATGATAGACCATGGGCTAAGATACACTTCCAGGATTTTGAGACTCTGTGGATATGATGATGCCGATTGGGCTGGCAGTGTGGTGGATCACAAGAGCACATGTGGATGCTGCTTCACACTTGGGACTGCTTCGAGGAGGAAGCAGAAGTTGGTAGCTTTGAGCACTACTAAGGCCAAATACATTGCAACAACTATGGCCTGTTGTGAAGCCATTTGGTTATGAAAGCTCTTCAGCGAGCTGTTCGAGCATGTGCTAGATGGCACCATTATCCTTTGTAATAACCAGATGGGGATTTGCTTGTCAGAGAATCCCATGTTCCACGATCAATCCAAGCATGTTGATGTCTGGTACCATTTTATCTAGAATATGGTACACCGAGGCGTCATAAGGCTCGATCATATAGGAACTAATGAGAAGGTCATGAATATTCTCACAAAGCCCTTGGGGAAGGTCATGTTCCTAACCTTCTGTGATAATCATGGAATCGTGGAACGAACCTATTTGGAGGGTCCTGTTGGACGATGAGATCTGGGAGCTCCAGGGGGGCTTTGGGGAAAGCTTCTTGGAGCTATAAGCAACCACAGGGCTAGGCTTGACGAACCTTGTTGGTGTGCTTCCACCCCACCGTGATGATATTGAATTGGTTTACCTCTCTCTGATTTGTGCCCCATATGCATCCTAGCCATGGAGTTTCATACTCATGGGAAGTACCTCTCATTTGGCCAATGAGGTGGGAAATGTGAATAAAGACCATAGCAAGACCGATGGATGCATCAGAGATTGTCGTACTCTCTATGTCTAGGATGGCACGTGTCCAACCACTTGATCTGGGATCAGGTCTAGTGAGGTTTTAGACCTCCAACTGACTTTGGATTAGTTAAACCAACTTCGGGTTGGTATGTGACTCCTTTGAGTCCTATATATCTTTTAGACGTCTGAGCTGACTTCGGGTTAGTCGGGAATGATTTCTTTGTGACTCACCTTTTGTTTTGAAATAAAGAAGCCAGGGAAGCAAGTTACGGCAGGATGACGCATGGTGTTTGAATGGCACTGGTGGATGGAGTTCTCCCTAGTTGAGAGGGAGTATTAATTTTGGGAAACTAGGTCCAAACTCCATTTTGTGATGCTCAGATGACAATGCCAATATTTTTATTAGATTCCTCTTTTGGAGAGGTGCAAGATTGATCTAAAGATCATCTTGACAAATGACATTAACATGTATTTTGAATTTATTCCACATGTGCAAGGTCGGCCTGATTTTTCCCACATGCATAAAAGATGTGCCACACACCCCCACAAATGACTATATATTGGAGAGACCTGGAGTTCATTTTACACACACATTTTGTGGAGGCATTCTCTTCTTTCTTGGATGGAGCTGGAGAAAATTTCTTGATTCTGCATATAGGGCTTCTTGGTGAAGCGTATTAATGGAACATTTTTATGAGGAGTCTTGGGGTTGTGTGACACATGTGGGAGGCTAACCTTATGAAGAATTTTCTAGTTGAAGCATCTTGCTGATCGTCGAAACGACACCATTATTTATCTCTGTTTTGGCTTGTATTCCATCGATCTATTGGTATGTTCTATCTGCATCTTACTTTCACTGAGCCCTAGAAGTTTAAATTATTTTGCATCTAGCATAGAACATCTTTGAAAATTTACAAAGAATAATTTGAAAGGGTTTTCCCTATTGTGGGGTTTTCCCTAGTCTTTGACCAGATCCTTGTGTCTCTTATTGGTCTTGATTGTATTCTACTCTATATTGGATTTACTGTTCTATCTACAATTGTTATTAATCATTAGAATATTAAATTGTTTTTGAAAGATTGCTAGTTGAAGAAAATAATTGGGCTAAAGTGATTGTAACAACATAGAACAATAGAAAATTAACACATTCCTGCATTGAAACAACACCAATTCCATTTCTTGAAACATCACATTATACAATAAAGGTTTTTGTGAAGTTTGATGTAGCTAAGGCCAAATCTTGGCACATTTCCTCTTCAAGATGTTCAAAGGTCTTAGTTGCTTTTGGTGTCCAAAAAAATGCATATTTATTTAGTAATGTTGTTATAGGTGATGCTATTTTCCCATAATTCTTAACAAACTTGCGATAATACCCTATCAAATGAAGAAATCCTTGAAGATGATTTAGGGTTGTGGGGATTTTCCATTCTTTGATGGCTTTAATTTTGTTAGGGTCTACCTTAGCACCCTCATGAGATACAATATGAACCAAATATCCCACCTCTTGTAACCCAAAGAAACAATTGGATGGTTTTGCATACAATTGTTTCTCGTCCAATAGTTTAAGCACTCTGGAAACATGTTGAACATGATCCTTCGAAGACTTGTTGTAGATTAGTATATCATCAAAAAATACTAACACAATTTTTCTAAGAGAGGTTTTGAAAGTGGAATTCATCAAACCTTGAAATGTGGAAGGTGCATTAGTAAGGCCAAAAGGCATGACCAAAAAATCATATTGACCTTCATGAGTTCTAAATGTTTTTTTGGAATGTATTATGTCTTCATATTACTTTGATGATATCCATAACAAAGATCCAACTTGGTGAAGTAAATTGCTCCATGTAATTCTTCCAATAATTTATCAATGACAGGAATGGGAAAACTTTATTTTTAATAGTGAGCTTATTGAGCTATCTATAATCTGGACACATATACCATGATCCATGCCTCTTGTGCACCAATACTACTGGAGAAGAGAAAGAACTCTGTCTAGTTTGAATTATACTTGCCTGTAGCATTTTTGCAACCATATATTCAATTTCACTCTTTTCGGCATAAGGATACCTATAATTTTTTATGTTTGGTAGAACACTTCTTCGAATCAAGTGAATAGCATGATCATGATCATGAATAGGTGGAAGACCTTTGGGAGTCTTAAATACCTTGGAATTATTGTCCAGTACTCTTTGGAGATCTAGATAAATGGAAGATTTTGATGTTTGAACATCAAGTGATCATAATTGTGTAATTATGCCTCATTTTCCTTTCTTCATAGTCCAATGCTTTTTCATTTTCCTAATGGGTGGTGTTGATGTTATCCTTTAAAGTCCCTATGAATACATCAATCATATGTTCCCATGGAAGATAAGTTACCTTGACATTCAATCTTTGGAAGTCCTTAATGTGCTCTGTCATTGAACCTTTTCGTTTGAGATTTATCAATTGACTAAAGAAGGTATTTCTCATTGTATCCTCATAATATGCTATCAATTCCTCCATAAAAATTGTCCAAGTGGAAATTGATTTATGAGAAAAAATCCATCAATACCACACAAATTTATTTGGTTCTAAATATAAATATGCAATATGTACCTTTTTTGCATGTGGCACATCATGTAGATAAAATAATTTCTCCATTTGTAGCATCCATATTATTGGATGCCTGACATCAAACTTCCTCATATCGATATTTGGAATATGGCTGGTCTTCAATCCAAGGTTCAAGTCCCTAAAATCATGATTCACATTCCTTTTTTTCTCATCACGAGTTTCATGGAAAAACTTATCACCACTAAGAAGCCTTTCTTCTAGAAAATTTGCCAAACCTTCAAACCTGTTGGACATTGGATAGACCAATGCTCCCCGTATGTTTCGTGACATGGACTAATTTGATATCATGGATCCTTATCTCTAGCTATGAAATCCCTGACTAACACATGCGGGTTTTGGTTCAACAACAATCATGATTCCCAACAAGTGATATTAGAGCGTGGGTCACGAGTTTGATACACACCCAACTCATGTTGGTGGGGGGAGATTCTTGGAAATTAGATAAACCAATGCTCCTTGTGTTTCATGACATGGTTATATTTGGAGATGTGATCGTTGACTAACACCTGTGAGTTTTTTTCTAAGGACAATCATGATTCCCAATGAAACCTTCCATGTTTTCTTTTAAATTGTTTATGTCACCTTTTAAACCATCCATGTCTCCTTTCATTTATGATTTTAAACCATCCATATTGAAATTCATCATTGCTTCCAATTCATTTTTTTTGTTAGCCTCACTCTCATATGTTAAACATTTCTAAGTCCAAATAATTAAATTAATTAAAATCATGAAATTTAGGATTTAATCATACCTTTCTAGATTGAGTTTTTTCCCATAAATAGGAGTCATTTTAGGCCTATTTTGTTGGGAGATTCTCTCCATCTAGTTAGGATCCTATATTAGTGTGTTGTTGAGATCTTTTCTCAACCAAAGAGTCCAAGATAGATGCACTATCTTGAGACTAAATTCCTCATGTATTTATATGTATCATAAAAATCATTTTAATATGAGAATGTGAGAGTACAAGGAGGCTCTCATGCCTTTTCCGCCATGTCTAGTTATTCATGTTTCTGGTATTTTTTTATGTGTTTTATTTAATTCCTACATGTGGTATCAGAGCATAAGGTAAAATTTGGTTGCATTGTATGGAACTAGTCATTGTTGAAAGAATTTTGTGTGTGAGACCTGCGCACACTCATGAATAAGATGCATGGAAAAAACCACGTGGAGTTGTAGCCATAATGGAAAACCGAATGGATACTAAGCTCCAATGAGGATGTTCACTCTTCAATAAAACTGCAACACCAACACTATGCCGACAAGACATAGACGTGCCAAAATATAGAGTGAAAGGTACAAATCTATTATCTAAGTTCAAAACCGTTAATGGTGCTGATTCTAAAAATGCTGCAAGGATGGCCACCCATGGAGCTATAATATCAGGCTTGAGTATGTCAGGAGTAAGAAAATTTGGACCCCGTGAGGAAAATACTGCAATAATCAGACATGTATTTATATCTAATTGAGTTCTTTAATAAATGGAAGCAACAAGCGACATTGTTAATTTAATGTATTGAAAAACTGCTGCTCCATCAGTTGCATTCAAATGTGCAGCAGGAAGAAAATGAAAATCTTCATGAACGTCTCTGTCGCCTCTGAGTTCATTGGCAAAAAACATGCCTACTCCTCCTGCTAATCGAATGAGCAAGAGAATTGGTTAGCCTGTGAGATTTTGGATCTTGGATATTTTGGGATGTGAAAATCCAGGAAAATGTTGCGAATTTTAACGTGCACAGTGGTGTAGTGAGTGTTCTTTTCCAGAGGATGGATATTTCCTCACGATAAAAATATATGATGGTGTCAAATTATGGGATTTGAGAAAGATAAAGAATTTCCACACTTTTACTCCTCATGGTTTGAATACTCCAACAAATTCGGTGTAATTTGATCACAGTGGTAGTTACCTTGAAATTTTTGTTTCAAACATAAGGGTGAAGCAAGTTTCCAACGTTGCCTTCCTAAGAAAGAGGAGCCACAATTTTTTCACGAGCTCTGCAGCTAAATATATTGGTAAGATCCAAGAACTTATCTGGAGCATGCAACTTCTGGTGCAAGGAAAATATCCCAAAGGCATATGAAGGAGTATATTGGGTTGTTGGAAAAGAATTCATAGGACGCTGGAGAAAATTTGAGGTAGCCAGAGAGGAGGTCGAGTCAAGGCGCCATCAGTTTGCTAACTTGAGTCCGATTCCTGATCCATTGTTGGTTTTGTAGTTTTTGGACCCTGCAGAAAGTGATGCAATGCAATTTATGATAATACCAATAACCTAAGTTATCCATTGAGTTTTGAGCAACAATAGGTTCTTTTTCCTTTATTTGGTATGTAAACTATGATGACATAACCAAACGCGGCACCATGGTAGCCATTACTTACATGACCTGCGCAGTATGAATGAAGAAATGTTCAGCCAATGCATTTGATTGTTCCATACAAAAGACAAAATGATTAAAATGTAAACACTATATTGAAAAATCAAATCTATTTATAGATGAGTGATTTAGCTTCACTATGAAGGCAACCACCGTTGGAGGGATTTAAACTAATTACCGTGGAGAAGCTTTTGAAAATATACACATGGATAATAGTACTTAAATTTTTATATGCATAAAGTGGATGGTTAATATACCTTTACATCCATAAGTTGTAAATTTTAAAAGGAAACATGAATTTAAGTGACTTCATAAAGTGGAAATAAATAATTTAATGGTAAATATGTAAAGGATTTTTATAGAGATTATAAAGTGCTTATTTTCATGGAGGGATAAGAGTGGTATGTAATAATGCTTTATGGAGGGATAAGAGTGGTATGTAATAATGTGGGAATATTCTGTATGGAAGTAATAAGGTGTATTTTTGGAGTGATAAGGGAATATTTTGTATGGACGTAATAAGGTGTATTTTTGGAGTGATAAGGGAATATTTTTAAAGGAGAAATTCATTGTTGTAATCCAAATTAATGTTTTACTTTGAGAGAGATTGAGAGAGTGAACATCTAGATTTTGAAGATGAGTTTCTTCAAAGGGTTGTCATTTTGGAATTTTCATTAATTAAAGGTGAAGATTGCTCATATACTCAATACTTAATAAAAAAATATCTTTTTGGTGGTGATTGCGTCCTAGATCCACTCGAAATTGAATAAAGGGATCTTAGGTACACCATGAGTGTTTTTGTAATGGCGCATGATTCTTGATGTTGCTTATGTTTTGTTTGTCTAATTTTTGACACTCAATTTTTCATATGGTCCACATGGAGTACACAACAAGTTAAAGAATTGTACGCACATAATATATTCTCTTCAAGCTCATGTAATCATACTTACATAAGAAAAATACAAACAATCAAGATGCTACAAAATCAAGCTGTAAACACATAATCAAAGATATCAAGTTGACAACATCAGCATTCTATAAACAATTCCACGTCATTTAATCAAGGAATTCAAGTTAATGAATATGAATACTCAATCCTTTCAACCAAATTCTACATCAACATTTAACAACACTTAGTCATTGTGTAACTTGAAAATAAATTTATTTTCTGTAAGTCAGTTGGATTGTAAGGGTGAATTTTCGGTTGAAACCGACACCCAAGTTTTGAGTTGATAGGAGGAAAAGTGAGTCAATTCTCTTCTAATAAGTCAAATTAAGCCAAGTGAATTCATTATTTTAAGTGAGTCATTAAAATAATTAAGCGTTTATCTTGGGTACATTTCATACACCCTTCTTTTGATCAATCAAGTCAGTGAAAAGTTCACTACATCAGGCGAGCCAACATGAAGTTAATTGAAGAAACACTCAATCAAGAGAGCCAGTACAAGCGAGCATGAGAAAATGGGAAAAGGTGGTAAACTTCTTCAAAGTGCAGAGCTGGAAATTAAAGAGCTAAAACTGTGCAATCATGAGTTACATAATATAATTGAATTATTGGAATGGAAGTTGAAGCATAATAAAAACTTGATTGATCAAATGAATATCACATTAGAAGCAAAAAAATAATTTCAAATTGAGCTTGAGATTAAAGAAAAACTCATTCGTGCACTTCAAATAAAACTAAGTGAAAAACAAGATCTACTTGATGCAAAATGTACAGAGAAGGTAGATGAAAGTTGCAACATTGAAGAACTCATCCAAACATCAGATGAAAGTTGTAATACAAGTGACCTTATTTAGCATAGTGTCGAAGGTTGTGACACATAATATCTAATCAATCAAGTTGATGTCAGTTGCGATAGAAGTGATCTTATCCAGCCAATTTTAATACTTAATGATGCAACGAGTAGTACCAAATATCAAATTGATCAGATTGATGCAGCATGTCAAACCGATGAAATATTAATGCTTGATGCCCATTGTGATACAACAAACAAGGAAAAAATGTTAGTAGTAGTAGCATGTGTGAACAACAACAAGATGGTCTTTTCAAGAAAGTGATTAGACCTTGGGAAGAAATCTCCTTCAACAAAGATTGACATGGACTAGGTTACAACAGAGACAACAATTTTTATATTCCATATTACTCAAAACCAGTGCAGTTTGTAAGTGCAGGATTTCTAGACAATGATCATAATAAGTGTAACCATTGTAAGAGAAATGGCCATATGGAGAGTACATGTTTTGACCTCCATCCTTGTCACCATTGTGGCAAGAAAATAATTCATCAAAAAGATGTAGTAAGCGAAACCAACCATCCAGAGTGAAGATTAATTAGGCATGGATTGATCATTGGAAGTGGTCATCTATAGTCAAACAATTTTACATGTGTTACCGAAGGATTCGGTATCACATGAAGACAACTTTTCCAGTACCATGAAGATGGTGAAACTATATTATACCTAAAAGGGAGGACTTCAGAAATAAAATGCAGATGATTGTCTCTCCTTTCAACTGACAAAGGGGGGAAATGATAATGAAATTGAAGGTGGTTGTAAAAACTGAAATTTTCGATAACATCACCAAAATCAGCCAGTCGACATCTTTATCAGCCAGTGGGCATCATCGAATTCGCCAGTGGGCAGTCAACAACAAAAGCAACAATGTGCAGTTTCGACACCAGCAGTGAGAAGTTTCCAAGTGAGAAGTTTTGACAACATAAACAAAATAAACAATGATTTATTTTTGATATCATCAACATCATCAGTCAGTGGGCGATCATCATCAACAAATTCGCCAATGGGCATCTTCAACATTTTTTCAGTGGACAAGAAAATTTTCTAGTGGGTGTCATTAACATTTTGTCAGTGGACAAAGGATGTTGATTGAAAGCAAAAGAAAGATGGATCCTTATGTCACTTGGCGCATGATGGAGTTGTCAAGAAAAAATCATATATTAATAAGACTTGCAACTGACTCATGTTCGCTTCAGATTGAAGCTTTTTCGGCATCTAGCTTTAGCGATTTTTCAGGTAGTGCTTTTGAGGATCAACAGTTTCAACATGAGAACATGGAAGAAGGTTCTTGTTTCTTAATTTTTACTTATCATTGAGGGGGGGGGGAATGTTAGCCTCACTCTCATATGTTAAAAAATTCTAAGTCCAAATAATTAAATTAATTAAAATTAGGAAAGTTAGGGTTTAATCCTACCTTTCTAGATTGAGTTTTTTCCTCATAATTAGGAGTCAGTTTAGGCCTAGTTGGTTGAGAGATTCTCTCCAACTAGTTAGGCTCCTAGATTAGTGTGTTTTTTAGATCTTTTCTCAACCAAAGAGTCCAAGATAAGCGTACTATCTTCATACTAACTTTTTCATATATTTATATGTATCATAAACATTATTTTAATAATGAGAATGTGAGAGTACAGGGAGGCTCTAATGCCTTTTCTGCCATGTTTGGTTATTCATGTATATGGTATGTTATTATGTGTTTTATTTAATTCCTACATTTTTATTGCTCTTTGTGAGAGAGAAAATGGTTGCACTTGTTCCCGCAATTTTGATATATCATGTTTCTTTTCTCTCTCTTTTTCATGCATCATAGTAGAGATTTTTGAGGGCTTAATAGGTGTAGTTTTTTTTTGTTTGGGAGGAATTTTAGAACAAACTAATGATAATATATGCTTCACTATGCTCTTTTAGCTACTTCAAATTTATTTGTCAAATAAAATTTATGCAAAATTAAAAATACACACTTTTTAGAGCTTGACTTTGATATTGTTGATATAATGAATTTGAAATTGTTCTATCTCTATGATTTTGGCATCCAAAGGTCTGAAATTATGTCTTGTGGTAGCACTATAAGTCCTCTTTCCAACCATACCAATTATACTGAGATTGGAATCTTTAAAATAGAATTATGCAAAATCTCCCAAGATGACCTGCTTATGGATTGGTTCAGTAGAGCGAACTTATACGAAATGCCACGTGTCATTGTTTCAAAATTTGGCCTTGAAATTTGTACCCAATAATCTATAATCCATGTAATTTGATTTTTTTTTACAAATTTCAATTTTCATGCCCGAAACAAAAGTTATGAATATTTTCCTCGAGACACCTATTTGAGAGCAAATTCTAGAGCATGCAAAAACCCTAACTTCCTTAGACCATGTCTCTGAAAATGTTACAAACCAAGATCTGAAATTTTTACATAGTGTTTACCAAGCTTTCGACTCCATGTGGTAAAATTTTCAACTTATGAAGCCTTGCAGAAAAAATTTATAGTGAAAATACCATAATGACCTTTTTGAAGAAGCAAAACCCTAGAATCCAAAGCTCTGATACCATATGTATGTAACTAGATCACAAAACAAAAGAAAATATAGATTAACGACTTGAAAATAAGCCTCTTAAAGGGAGAAACCTCCTTTTACATCACATAAATGAACAATTATTGTATGATACAAATGACAAAAGCTCCTTGGTATATATAGGAATCTAAAGAGTCGCAATATAATCAGGTCCTACATAACAATAATAATGTAAGAGCACAACAATAACAATAGTAGGCTTCTATGGGGCACAACAATAGCAATATGGGGGCTACGGGGGGCACAATAATAACAATATAGGGGCTACACTAGTATTATAGGGGCCCAAAATAGTTAAGGTTTGAAACCTAGGGCTTCATATTCCCTTACTATTTTTCAAAGGGTTCAATCATATTTAATCATCCCTTAGACTCAATCACCTAAGGTCAAGGCACTAACCCTAGTTACATGGTTAATCACCTTGAAAAATTCATACAATCACTCTTCTCTTGATCCAGATTTATGTAGGAATGCAATGAAACATAGAAATAAATGTAAATATAGAGTTGCAACAAAAAATATACTTCATTTCATTAATATCAATAACTGAAATAAGCTTGCAAACATAATGGAAATAAATTAGCTCAGGCGATGGTAGCTTATCTCTGAGAAGAGATGTGGTGGCTACATGCCTCCGAACTATGTTACAATGAGGCTCAAGGGCATCTTTATTCTTGAACAACATGGGAAAACCATAAAAAACCAAAAAAATAACCCCATGAGATGAAACACCAAGTTTGTCGGCCTCGTTGGGGTTGGTTGGGAAACCAAATTCTTGGGGTTATATCTTGGTCATATTATCTCCATTTGGCGCATACGATATATTGTCAGAAATATATCTCTTAGTACTGCAAGATTTTCCACAAGCCCCTTCCTACAGCCATATGCCTATAGTATACCTAAAAAAAATGTCGTTTAGGGGGTCAAAACTGCTCTTGAAGTTTAGGACCCGAAAAACTGCTAAAAATAGTAAATCTGCAATAAACAAGGAAACTCACGAAACCAACTAGAGGTCTAGGTGGAATAGGTGGGTGTGTTAAAATTATGAAACTATTGTAAAATTACACTATGGAAAACACATATGGTTGATATTATAATTGCATTAGGTTTCGAAAGGACCAAAATCGACCTATATATCACCCCAATTAGTTAAGCGGAAGTTAAATTATGAATTATTTTATTAATTAAAGTGAAGTGGAATGGGTTAGCCTAACCACATGTGAAATTAGTTAAGTCGGACTTAACCCCAATAAAACCCACAAAAAAGCTATAAATGGAGTTTCTTCTATTTTGTCTTGGTTCATATTTTTTTTCTTGGCTTGCACAGGTTTGACAGAAGAAGCTTGCACAAGGTATAGGATCATAGGCGAGAGGCTCGCTCTGAACTAGGGCTTCTGGACCATACTCACGGGAATATAACTGCAGAATTCAGGCCAGATCTGCGGGCATAGTGTGGTAAGGTAGTGGCTAAGCTACCATAGCTGTGGGTTGAGTGTGTTGAGGTCGCAGCTAGGGTTCTTGGGCTAGATTGGGCTGATAAAAACCTCAACCACGAGTAAAGTGAGTCTAGGTAGCGGCCAGGGAAGCTTCAACAATGAGTAGAGCATCTTGATGTCATGACTAAGGGTTTATGGGAAGATATGAGCTTGATTTAATAACGATTTCTCATGCATATGATTGCAGTCAGTTTTGGTAGTGTCCTGGATCCATATCTAGAAGTGGACAATTGTTTTTTATTGAGTTTTAGTGATAAATTGTATTAGGGGTTTCATACTATTATAGATCTATAGATCTCTGGATATACCCTAAATATTTTCGTTGCAATATGTATCTACACTTCTCACTCAGTATCAATAGTATTCATCAGTATGATACAACCAGTGTCAGTGCATTTCAGTTTTTAGATTTAGGCTCCTTCAACAAAAGTATGTTTATGTTTTTATTGTGCATATGCTAGTTTTTTTCTACATAATGAATATATAGATCTATGGATCATTATACTTTTGTTTGTTGAATTATTTGATGATGATCTAAGACGGATAATTTGTAAGGGTTTTCCCCATAGTGGGTTTTGCCCTGGTCTCAGACCAATCCTGGTGTCTCTATGTGTGCATGATTTTCTTCCTTTGTTCCTTTACATTCCACTGCTTATATGATGATGATGGTATTTTTCTTTCTATATAGTTTCTCATGCTGATGGTTAATAATGTATATTTTTATAATGATATAATTATTTTGGGTGAATTTAACATGTTATTGAAGAAATGCAACTATCAAAGAAAAAGAACAATGTAGCTCTATGAAAAATTAGCATGGTATAAGATTTGGGCTTAATAAAAGCCATGGATATCATACCCATGGAGACACTTGTGATGGAAGCAATAAAAGGATGGTATATGCCTAAAATAATTATAGGGTATGAAAAAAACCCTAGGTAGTTAGTGCTTAAGGGTTTGATGGTGAGGGTTTGAGAGAAACCTTGGTTTTGAGATGTGATCTATGTGAAGCACTTGGGATCTATTTGACAGATAAATTTGATTGAAGGAAACATTGTTATATGGTCTATGGATGGCTCTTGAAGGTTGGTTCAAGAGGGAGAGGATCACCTCTCATGGATGATAATTACTCCTAGAATCTTGATGTTTCCTTACTCTTGTTTAGTCTTATGGATCTGAATATTATCATTATTGTTTCTAGTCATTACTTCATGCATGCATATTTGAGCACCTAGATGTTTCTAACCTCCTTGACGAGATGTGATGAGTGGATCCCTCTTGATGATATTTTGAAATGAATGAAAGATGGCTAGATCTGGAAGAGGTAGAGAGGTACTTGAGCACTACAAGCTGCCTATGTGAAGGTGCATAGGTAATACCACTAGGTATGCATGGTATATTGTATTGCATATGTAACATTGATGGATAGGTAAGCCCTATGTTATGTTGAGAATGTCTCCTTCTCAAGTGGCTCATGCATGTGAAAGTGATATTTGGATTCATGAATGTGATGATTAAATGATTCACTAAGTATTGAACATTTTGATCAGGATAATCGATTCTATGAGGCTTCTTAGTGTCAATCCTTAATATAATGATATTCTTGATGTTTGGCTAACACCTAATGTTTTGAGATCCTGATCTTGACTCTAGTAAAAGATAATATTGAATCTTGATATGCATAAGACGTATTGGATATATTGTAGAAGGTTACCTCATTGATATGGTATTGATAATGCTTGTGATAAGCATGATGAAATCTCATGAAAAGAGAGATTTCACTCTATTGGTTTATTGAATAACCTAACTTGATCCTATTGATCATAAAAATCATGGTATTGATGACCTGATGATAGAGATATATCTATGAGATTGATGTTCTATATATCTTACTACTTGTGGTCATGGATTGAATTGATATAAAATGATATTATGTTCATGATGTTTGAAGTATGATGTCTCACCTGTCCACTGCCCTATCATGGAAATTCAACCCTCTATGAAAGGTTTATGTCATGATTTGATAGCTAACCATGATGTATATATGTTTGATGTTATGATATAAAAAATCTACAGTCACACGAATCTTGTAAATACATGTTAATGACATGAATGAAGTGGATTCTCATTCAGAGGAAGAATCTCTCTCCTAAAATATTCTTACTCATATTTCCAGCGTATGTTTTATTGAAATATGGTTTATGGATATATGACATTGATTAATCCGCAACAGAGGTCTGAGGCTCTCTCACAAAATGGAAGGCCCATAGGTGTGACCATGCTTATCAGTCTCATATTTGAAGTTTTGGTTTGTACTCTGAATCAAGGGATCTCTAACATGTCCTGCCATTGTAGAATGATTTATGGAATTGAGCATGAAATCATAAGGTCACTTGAAATATGTCAATTATGCAGATGTGTTGCAGATATCTGTAAGATTTTTCAGCAGGAAAAGTTCGTATGTTTGAATTTAACTTGTGTTTGTAGGTGACCGAGGAATTCATATGAGTATGTCAGTACGTCTGTGATACAAAATTTCGACATGATTTGGCTAATTCATAAACTGTGTTTTAAAATTTTGACATAATGCTTAATGATTAAGACATGTCTAGAATTATAGATCTTACCATGATCGCACATTTGGATTTGACGTGATTTGATTTGATGATAGTTGATTTTCCCAGATGAACATGCTATTGGAGCATAGTGAACTTCAGTGTCTTATGTGAGCATTCAAAATTATGTTTCTGTATTGGCCCTCTTGTTCCTAGCACAATGGTTGTTGTGACTCAGTATGAAGATGGAACATGCATGACTTAACCTTGTTGTATGCACTAGCATCTAGTAATGAAAATGACTTGTAATGGAATGATTGGCCTGTTGATTTGACAATAAATTAAGTCAAGACTTGATATGAGCTCTACCTATTACTAGTTGAAATAATTGATACTATGATATCAATTTATTTTATAATAGTTTTGGTTTGGCTTCTAAACTCTTATGAGATGATTTTGTTGAAACAAAATTGATTTATATAAGGTTGATTATCTTTTCTTAGTAAGAAATTATGCTTACAGAGAGTGTTGCATGATGCAAGCTCCCTGATTCATATTTGTCGATACTTGACAATTATATGATGAAGTCATGATAATGAGTTCCAAGAAATGCCCTTTATTTTGATTATGTCTTTGGTTTTACATACTGATGGTCTACCCTTGACATGTGATGATCTTTTGATGATATAAGTTAGAGGTATATGGCTTATGGATCTCAAAATAATGTATCTTGGCATGATGAATCGATTTCTGAAATTCGAGAAAAAAACCCTATATTGAAAATCTGTTGATAAAATTTCTTTGTATACTGGAAATGTAAATCCTTGGAATCTCTGATTTAAAGTTCAAATGTTGTTGAACTTGATATGGCATTCGATGGTTGATTTAATAATTGATGTTCTGTTTTGAACATCCATCCTTATATGATGTGTATAGAATATGATTGAGTAGCTTCATTCAAAATTTATATCAAACATCCTTTTGAAATATCTGCATGAAACGTTCTACTTTAAAGGTTGAGATATTTCTCTCATGATATGTAGCTGTATGAATGAACTGATGATGTTTTGTATTATTCTTGATGACATTTGGATGTTTCCTTAATATGATATTTTCCATGATATCTTGGACAAGAGGTCCATATCACGACTGAGGTCGGGCACAATGTTGCTAGCATGGCTAGCTGTGAGGAAGGATGTAGAAGGTCCATAGAGAGTTGTTTGAGCATGATCTAGATAAGATATGGATACACTATGATGACAGAGAATCCCGTATACATATAGTCAGGATTGTGATTTGAGACAGTCATTTGTTCGAGACAAGATTAGAATTGTGATTGACACCTCCTTGAGAGAGAGGATGATTATGGTATCCATGTGTGATTGACACCTCCATGAGAGGGAGGATTATTATGGTATCTTGTTGTGATTTACTTGATTATGTATTTTCTAACATAACATTTGATTTGATGTCATATATGAACAAGAATCAATTATTATTATGATAAGAAGATACCAGATATGAGTATTATTAGATAAGCATTGATTGAGGACAATGAGCCACCTCTTCCTCCCTTTCTAGGCTATTAGGACGAGGAATTGGGATAGAGGGATCTTGGGGTTGAGGGAACTTTGGACAATAGGGTGTATTCCCTATCTATTACCCATAGGGTTAGGGATGTTTCTCCCCTATCTTCATAGGGTCAGAGAATGTTTTTTCCATGATTGGTCTTTGCAAAGTATACCCTAGTTCGCGTCATATCCACAAGCAGGGCCTGTCGAGAACATAGCTCCTTGTTTGGCCAATGAGTGGAGAATGTGCTTGGGGTGTAAAAACTAAGTCGATTATGATTCAGGAGTTCTACCACATGAATATTCAAGGTCATCGATGGGAAGATCAGTAGAGGAATAACATGGGTTGAGATAACCCTATTCAGTTTCAGGTTTCGATTGAGCTCCCCGATGTGAAACCAAGGTCGATATGGGATCCCCTGTGTGGATGGATATCCTATTGCGAGATATGGGGTTGTATAGCTATAGATCCCCCATGAGATTATGGGTCGAGACATGCTCCCCAATGTGATTACAGGTTGAGGTGTTCTCCTTAACAATATGCTCTCCAATGATGATTGATGATGATATCCCAGGTAGTATCCCACTGGCAAAGAATCTGAATGATAACCTAATGGATGAAGGCTGGTAGCCTAAGCTTCCCTCTGGTGACAACTTCTTCTTCTTATAGATCCAAGAATGTTAAGCATACGAGTAGAAATAATCAAGAGATAAGATAAACAAGCATGAGAAGTACATTGATGATTTGTAATGAGAAAGGTTTATGTCATGATGAATATAGGACATAGATGATCAGTCACGATATGTGATGATGCATGAAGAATGGGATATTGATCGATGATCAAATATTTTCAAGTATAATTCTCCCTCGTTGAGAGGGAGTGTTAAAATTATACAACTGCGGTCAAATTCCACCATGGACAACTCAAATGGTCGAGATTATATTTGCATTAGATTCCTCTTTTTGAGAGGGCCAAAATTGACCTATAGATCGCCCCAATCGGTTAAGTGGAAGTTAAATTATGAATTATTTTATTTATTAAAGTGAAATGAAATGGGTCGGCCTAACCACATGTGGGATTAGTTAATTCATCCTTAACCCCAAGAAGACCCACACAAAAGCTATAAATAGAGGAGACCTCAAGCTCATTCTTACACACTTGCTCAAGCAATCTTCGATTTGCATCCATTGTCTTAGTTTGTCTATTTTGTCTTGGATCGCACAGGTTCGATGGAAGAAGCTCACGCAAGGTACGAGATCAGAGGCGAGAGGCTCACTCTGGAATAGGGCTTCTGGGCCATAGCTGCGGACACAAAAATGTAGAAATCTGGGCTAGAGCCATAGACATAACATGGAAAGGTAGCGGCTAAGCTTCCATAGCCTCGGGCTGAGTGTGTTGAGGTCACGAATAGGGTTCCTAAGCTAAATTGGGCTGATCAGGACCTCAGCCACGGACATAGTGAGTCTAGGTAGCAGCTAGGGAATGTTCAACCATAAGAAGAGTGTCTTGAGGTTGCTGCTAAGGGTTTTTGGGCAGACCTAAGCTTGATTCTATCACCATTTCTCGTGAAAATGATTGTAGTAAGCTTTGATAGTGTCCTGGATTTAGATCTAGGAGTGGAAAATTGTTGTTCAGTGAGTTTCGGTGATCAGTTGTATCTCGGGTTTTGTATCATTGTAAATATGTAGATATTTGGATATACCCTTTATATTTCCACTGCAAGACGTATCTACAGTTCTCACTCAGTATTAGCAGTATTCATCATTATGTTATTGCTAGTGTTTATGCATTTTGGTTCTTAGATTCAGTCTCCTTCAACAGAAGTATGTTTATGGTTTTATTGTGCATATGATAGTTGTTTTCTACATCCTGAATATATGGATCTATGGATCATTGTACTCTTGTTTGCTGAATCATTTGATGATGATCTAAGAAGAAGAATTTGCAAGGGTTTTCCCCATAATGGGATTTTCCCTAGTCTCAGACCAATCCTGGTGTCTCTATGTGTGAATTTTTTTGTTCATTTGTTCCTTTACGTTCCGCTTCTTAGATGATGATGATGGTATTTTTCTTTCTATATAGTTTCTCCTGTTGATGGTTAATAATGTATATCTGTATACTGATATAATGATTTGGGTTGAATTTAACATGTTATTAAAGAAATGAAACTATCAAAGAAAAGAACAACCTATCTCTATGAAAAATTAATAGGGTGGCCACCAATATCCACATTTAACATTCCTCCCCCCTTAGGAAGCAACGGTCCCCGTTGCATGTAAAGCCTCCATGAGGCACGAGGAAATTTTTGTTGAACGTGGTACCTAGAGAACCACTTACCCTCGTGAAGAAGTTGGCCTGCTTTGAAAACTCGATATAGTTGGATCCTCTACTGGCAAGTGTTATTGATTTTTGTTTCCATGATATGGTCAATTGTGACATGTTCCATGCAATCTGGGTTTAACTCTGTTGGTGTGAGTTTTTTTTCAATGTCGGATATGTCTAGCAATGATGGAAAGTAGGGTAGAAGGCAGTCCACATTGAAAAATGGGTGCATACCAAGGAATGGTGGAATACTTAGCTCGAAGACATTGCCCCCTATATCCTTGGTGATGGTATATGGCCCATATCGGATTGGTGAAGCTTGAAGTGGGGCTAGCGAGGCACTCCTCCTGCAAATGTAGCCAAATTTTTTTGCCCATATGGAACTTGTGTGGCAACCGATGTTGGTCATATAGTTGCTTGCACTTAGCATTGGCTCTATCCAATATGTCATGGACCTATTGCCGGATGTGCTAAATGTAGTGAATGAATTTGTTCTCTTTTTTAGATTCAGAATGAACATGAACTGAATATTCTTGAGTAGCTGCAAATGGTATGGCCACATAAATGGGACATAGTGGTTAGAATCCCAAGCCTACCTGAAATGGGATGTGTCTAGTTGAGTTGTGGAGATCATGGTTATAGTTTTACTGGACATAGGGGAGGCTTTCATCCTATGTGTATGGGTGCTTCAAGTTTTACATGCACAAAATGTGTATGATCATCTCGTTGATGACCTCTGTTTGGCCATCAGTTTTGGGGTGGAAAGTTGTGTAATTAGTGAGCTTGGTATCTAGCATCGACCATATACTTGAAAAAAATGTACTGAGGAACCTACTATCTTGATTTGAGATAATGGACTGTGGGATCCAAAAGTGTACCCACATTTGCTCAAATAATATTTTAGCAGTGGCTTCTCCTATGATATTATATTTGCAGGGTTCCAAAATGGCCATATTAGAGAATATTTCGATGACCACAAAAATGAAGTTGTTTCCATGCTTGGTTGAAGGAAGGACCGACATGTAATTCATGGAGATGGATTCCCATGGCCGACTAAGGGTAGGCAACAGATATATATGCCTTTATTATTTATTTTCAGTTTGTAAATGACGTAAGAAGTGCAGGATCCAATGTATTTCCTAACATCATGTCGAAGGTTCGACCAATATAAATACTTATGTAGTACTGCCAATGTTTTCTCGACCTATAAATGTTGAGTGAAAATATTGTAGTGTGCTTCCAAAATCATCTTGGCACACTCGCTTGAAGGAACACAGAGGTGTCCCAGGTGTCATAATAGTGCATCGTAGGGGTGAAAATGTAGAACTTTCTTACCCTCTAAGAGTGTATAGTATGTGTTGCCAAATTCTGAATCACTTTTGTAAAGATGTGGCCAACCCGAAGTCTCGTGCCCACAAGGTTTGAGCATAACGGTTAGCGCCACGATTGGTGATTGGCTGAGGTGGTCTACAACATTATTGGTGTTTCCCTTCTTGTAATTGATTTTCAAATGGAACTGTTGCAGGTATGTGGACCATTTCTGATGGCAATTGTTATGAAACTTACCTTGTGTCTTTATGAACTAAGGGGATCGATGATCTGTGTGGATGATTGTTTCCTTCCCCAAAATGTAATGCTTCCATTCTCGGTAGGCCTACAAAATGGAATATATCTCTTTATCATAGGTGGCATACTTTAGGACTATGTTTGAAATTGTCTCACTATGAAATGCCATTGGATGCCCCTGTTGAGTAAGTAATGCCCCAATAGCATAGCCAGAGGCATCTGTCTCGATCTCAAATGGTTGCTGCAAGTATGGTAATGTGAGCACTAGTGTAGAGTGTGAAAATTCCTAGATCTAACAATCTCAGGAATCCTATTGCAACCAACTAAATCTACTTCATCTACTTGTAAATTACATTACATAGTTATTTCGGATTTATTAATGAAATATTGAAGTAAATTACTGAAGTGGCCTACACTTAATTTCTTATGATTCTGAAATAATGAAATTGAGCAAAGAAAAATACAAACATAGGACACCTTTATTTTGGATGAAATTCCTCGAAAAAACCCATTGCAGGAAATTCGGTGCAACATATCTAGGGGATTTATATTATTAAGTAGTAGAAATTTCTGAATACATCTCTGAATACCACAAGGGTTATTCAGTTATAGAGAGAGAAATACCGGCATCAAAATTGTGAGTTTTAACTCACTCAATCACTGGATTTTATCGGCTAATCCAGTCACTGGATGAGGTTGCCATGACAGGATCTACTCTGCCACTATGCAGTCCCTATGCAGTTCCCATGTCACCCTCTATAGGAACTGCATCACTCAACTAGAAGATCGATATACTTCCTGAAATCTCATATATTCCCCTTCTGGTCTCACACCCTAGATCTCGGATTTTGAATCTAATTTGACAGTAAAATCTCAGAAATATCTTGTCCATTGCGCAGCCTCTACGTAGCCCTGCGTGTCTCTACGATGGCTCTTCGTCAACTTCTCTAGCTCTGACACTGGCTCTAATGGATCCCTATCCACATATCTCTGTTGATGATTCTTTGATTGAGAAAATCACTCTCTCTCCAAAGCTATCTCTACCCCTCTCCGCGTTGGAATTTCTTAGATTGATTTATCGTCTTGAGCACTGCTCACTTCAGAAAATTTCGATCTCTAGATTCACTCAGTGTGTCTTTCCAAATATCCCTCAAGCCTTCCTTTATAGTCTTCTCATTGAGACATCACTGGTCAAGATTAGATCTCTAATCAACGACTAAGATTATAACTTGACTTGATCTTTGCTTTTTCTAGATCATTCACACTCTATTTTATTAATATGTAATGTTCCTTTTTCAGAAACATTGTCAAATGACAAGGCAAGTCTATTCTAGAGATAGACTGCAGGGGAATTTATTGGATTTGTCACCTTTGAACAAAGAATGAGCTCCATAGGCTACCTAGCCCACTAGCAGACTCTGTCTATAAAGTGATTGTCAAGGGATAATGTCCCCAAGAGGGAAACACAACAAGATTGGGAATCTCTTAAGATAACCCCAACATTGCAGCTACAACAATAACAAATACATCAAATGGTAAATAGTAGTGAATTATATATACATGAAATGCCAGAGAACTCAATGGATATCATATTATATCATAGCAGCAATAAAATATACGTCATCTTGAGGAAAGGATCACTCAATAAAGGCACAATAAGCCTCAAGAAATGTGTACATACAAATATGAAGAATACTGCTGAATACATCAAGCTCTAGGCCATGACTGCGCAGTTATAGGAGGAACTGCTGCATAAAATAAGGAATATACAAAGATATGACATTATGAGCTCAAATAAGAAGGAGAAGCATTATCTCAACCCCTGAAAATACATAACATCAATCCTTTAAGAGGATTGGCTGAAATCTATGCAGAAACACTATAATACAAAAATGCCGGAGTTGCAGTAGCTGCTGCAACTCAAGAGCTAGAAATGGATGGAGAAGGCTGAAATAGCTGTTGTATATGAAGAACCCTTCTCCAATGAAAATCTGAAGTGAAAGGCTGATCCTTTCACCCAAGACTTCCCCTCCAAAATCTGCTAATCCCTCACAGCAAATATGCACAAAGAAAAACACTGTCAAAGAGAGGGACTGCGCTGCCAATGATGGAATGTGGTTGGAATGATGCCAAATATGGTGGGATATGCTCAAGAACCTCCTTTTCTGATCTCCCAATGGATGGAACTTCTCTACACTGAAAACCTAGCTTCGGATGGTGTGTGGAAACCTCCCTAGCAACACCCATCTACACTGCACAATATCTGCTGTAGAAACTGCGCTGATGTAAATGAATGAAGCTATGGCCTGAATGCCTGAATATGGGGAATGGAGTGAAATCCTTCATGAGCTAATCAAGAAGGAGAGTAATTCCTAAACAGGACTCCCTCGTGCCCGAAGGCACTATAGCTCTGCTGAACAACAAGAGGCAGCAACAAGTCTCCAAGACTTGGATGTAAAAATTATCAAATATGTCCACAATGGTTGCCTTGCTCCTCTTTTATACAATGAGCCTTCCCTCCATGGAACCTATTTCGAATTAGGGTTTCCTTCTCTCTAGAAACCTCCCTCCTACGTTGTCCCACATAATGCTTTCCAACTCATGCCAATGTAGTTTGGCTTGGTCAACCTTGGCCAAGCATGTTTGCAAAAACCTCCTTTCACACATGGAGGTGTGAAATCCAGCTCTAATATGATCCCATTTCATATTTATAGGATTTTTATTCTCTAACCATGCAAAGAATGGGTCTCCTACCCATTTTATTCACCTCCTACATAAAATTATCAAAAATTAATGTTCCTCAAAATTTTGGAACATTACAAAACAATCAATGTAAGAATAGATTTCTTACCATATACCGAGATTAAGATGATGTATGGATCCATGAATGAACCCTCCATATATTTTTGGCATGCTCCCATGAAGATGAATGAACTAGTTGTAGCAAGAAGACCCTTCTTCTCATGCTTGGAAATCCAAGTCAAGAAGAATGTATCATTGATGACTTCTTCCACTACCTCATCCATCTCACCTCCTCTTTGTCTATCAAGTGAAACAAATATGAAATGTTCCTGGGACTTGTGGGCTATGGATCCACCACACTTCTGCTGGGCACACTTCATCCATCGGTTACTGCTCCAAAGAGAGAACGTTGTTGGCCTATACACATAGGCTCTCATCAATATCCAGCTCCATTCTTTGACATGTTCCTTTGTCAAAGATATCTCTCATAATGCTGCAATATATAAGAAGTCCCTTCCAAGGTGGAAGTACCTCTCTATCATCAAAGGCTAAGGATATAATGCCATCTCCTCCTCCTGCAACATCTGCAAAGTATGAGAGAAATTCTGCCCTTGCTCTCCCAAGCAAAGCAACAAAATATTTTGCTGCCCTCCCATAATTCCATCATACAACTCATTTGATGAAGACACAATGAATGATATGAGAATAAAAACAACATCATGCATCCATACTCTATGCTGCTCAATGATGCAAGTATCCTTCCATCTATTTTCCATCCTTTTGGTACTCCTCCCATGAGGGCTACCATCCTGCTCTTTGCATTTCATGAGAGTTTGAAATGCAAATCCTTGGAGATCCTTTAAGAAAGGTTTCTTTCCCATGACTATGTTTGACCCATGAGGATCCAAATGTGATGGAGGTTATGTCTCCTCTCCATCCATGTTCAACAGTGCTGCTGGTTCCTCCAATGATGTAGCAGCTGTCTCTTCCTCCGGTTCACAAATTGTCTCATGATTCTCCATGGAGGTGTCATGGTTTTCTTCATCCTCAAAAAGTTTACACTCCCATCTTGAAGGCTAAATTAAAATCATCAAAGATTTCTCTTCTCCTCCTTGAACCCTTTGCACAACGCAGTGCAAACATGAGGCCCTAAAGTGACCATGTGATTTGATCCTGGGACCTCCTCATATGAAATTCCACCATCCTTAAGATTATTTGCTGAAATAGAAAGTGGAACTTTACTCATACCTTGGTGGATCTTGGGACCTTCTTGTGTGGCTGTAACGGATTTTCCTCCAATGGATTCCTCATCCATAGATGTAGAAGGATGCTCCTCCAAATATGTAGCAGCGTTGGTGCAATCCTCCTCCCATGGTGGTGTGAGCTTCTCTTCCTTTGTTCTTTCTCCATCAAAGGTTTGGATCAACCTTTGAGAAAAGACAACAAAATAAATCACCCTTGAATGGACCAAGGGCTTGAACCACCAAACAGATGTTTCCTCCTCTATGTTCAGTGCTACCATCTCCACTGCTTCTTTCTCTGCCACTGGATGCAAAAAATGAAATGCCTCCAGCTTCTTCTCCCAAGCTCTATCTGAAGTAACCCATCAAATGTAGACAATCTGATTTCTCCTTTTCCATAGGGCCTTCTCTCCTCCATCTACTGAATAGACTGTGAGAACGATATAGCTCTCCTAAATGCTGTAGAATGGGGTTTATAGTCACCCAGGTACTTGCATAAGATTTGGAAATCCAAGCATCTTCCATGCTGGTCTTCAAGAGAATATGAAGTGCATGGACCTTCCTCTTCTCCTCTTTTCTTCTCCTCCTCCTCAGGGAGGCTCTTCTTTAATCCAAAATTAGATGATTTCAGTCTCATCTTCTTCATCATCCTCCTCTGAAATCAAACTCACAGGCTGTGCCAGTTCGATGCTCTGATACCATTGTAATGTTCCTTTTTCAAAAACATTGTCAAATGACAAGGCAAGTCTATTCCAGAGATAGAATGCAGGGGCATTTACTGGATTTGTCACCTTTGAACAAAGGAAGAGCTCCAGAGGCTACCTGGCCCACTAGTAGACTCTGTCTATAGAGTGATTGTCAAGGGAAAATATCCCCAAGAGGGAAACACAACAAGATTGAGAATCTCTTAAGGTAACCCCAACATTGCAGCTACATCAATAAAAAATACATCAAATGGTAAATAGCAGTGAATTATATATACATGAAATTCCGGAGAACTCAATGGCCATCATATTAGATCATAGCAGCAATAAAATATACATGATATTGAGGAAAGGATCACTCAAGAAAGGCACAATAAGCCTCAAGAAATCTGTACATACAAATATGAAGAATACTACTGAATACATCAAGCTCTAGGCCATGAATGCGTAGTTATAGGAGGAACTGCTGCATAAAATAAGGAATATACAAATATATGACATTATGAGCTAAAATAAGAAGGGGGAGCATGATCTCAATCCCTGAAAATACATAACATCAATCCTTTAAGAGGATTGGCTGAAATCTATGCAGAAACACTATAATACAAAAATGCTAAAGTTGCAATAGCTGTTGCAACTCAAGAGCTAGAAATGGATGGAGAAGGCTGAAATATCTGCTATAGATGAATAGCCCTTCTCCAATGAAAATATTAAGTGAAAGGCTGATCCTTTCACCCAATACTTCCCCTCCAAAATCTGTTAATCCCTCACAGCAAATAGGCACCAAGAAAAACGTTGTCAAAGAGAGGGAATGCACTGCCAATGATGGAATGTGGTTGGCCTGATGCCAAATATGGTGGGATATGCTCAAGAACCTCCTTTTCTGATCTCCCAATGGATGGAACTTCTCTCCACTGAAAAACTAGCTCCGGATGGTGTGTGGAAACCTCCCCAACAACACCCATCTACACTGTACAATATCTGCAGCAGAAACTACGCTGATGTAAATGACTGAAGCTATGGCATGAATGCCTGAATATGGGGAATGGAGTGCAATCCTTCATGAGCTACTCAATAAGAAGAGGAATTCCTAAACAAGACTCCCTCGTGCCCAAAGGCACGGCAGCTCTGTTGAACAGCAAGAGGCAGCAACAAGTTTCCAAGACTTGGATGTAAAAATGATCAAAGATGTCCACAATGGCTGCCTTGATCCTATTTTACACAATGAGCCTTCCCTCCATGGACCCTATTTCGAATTAGGGTTTCCTTCTCTCTAGAATCTTCCCTCCTACGTTGTCCCACATAATGCTTTCCAACTCATGCCAACGTAGTTTGACTTGGTCAACCTTGGCCAAGCATGTTTGAAAAAACCTCCTTTCACACATGGAGGTGTGTAATCTAGCTCTAATATGATCCCATTTCATATTTAGAGGATTTTTATTCTCTAACCATGCAAAGAATGGGTCTCCTACCCATTTTATTCACCTCCTACATAAAATTATCAAAAATTAGTGTTCCTCAAAATTTTGGAACATTACATAATACCCTTTAATTATTTAATTTCCCTAAGTTTAGACTTAGCGTCCCCATTAAAATAATTAATTTTTACAATAGAAAATATTATGAGTGGAATTTTCACAAACGGTTTTTGGGTTCTTTGGATACATGTGCCTAAGCCTCTACACAAAATTGGAGACTTAGAGCACTTCCAATGCTACCAAAAATCAACACTCCCTCTTAGCAAGGAAAGTGCCATAACAATATGCCTACTGCATACTTCTTTAACCTTGAATCATTCTCTGCATTATTGATGTCTGAAAAGCTGCCCACCTATTATCACTCAGATTGAACCTCAGGCTGAAGAAGGCAATTCCGAGGTAACGTCAAACCACGCTTAGCCAAGCAACTAGCCCTACTAGGCCAGGAAAGGGCTCTCTCCATATAGATCACAGCCAAGATCATTGAGGAAAGAATATTTTAGGCTAGGTATAGTAGCTCAGGGTTTTTTATTTTGATTGTGTAGGGTTTTGCTGGATCAGGAGGAGTCAAACATTCAAGGCAAGGAAATTAGGTCAAGATTTGCAAGGTGTTCTATGGGGAAAGGTAGGTACAATGTTTATCATTTTAGGGTTTTGATGATGGGATGATCAAGACAGACGAGGAGCTAGAAAGAGCATGGTGAATTCATGGTTTCTTTCTAAACTGAAGAAATTACAAATTGTGGATATTTACCCAAAATAGAGCATAGAAATTATGGATTTTGTTCATCTAACTTGTAAACATTCACTTAATAGCAATGAAATGATGGATTAAATACAAAAAAAATTCTAACATATGAGCAAAAAAGAAGAAACTGAAACTAAACACAATACCACATGGATCCCATGAAAATAGCTGCAAATTTGATTAATATCCAGGCTAAAACTGATACAAAATTGTGTCCTTGAGAAGCCAAACCTACAAAAGAGTCCAAACCATTACAATGATTGAGAAACTACATCCCTAGCCTCAAGGATTCGAATCCACGAGATAGGAATCAATTTCACCTACTGCCAAAGAAGAAACTGAAGACTAGGAAGACCTAACAATTTGCCTCTAAAAGAGAGGAAACTGATTCATTTGACCTCTAGAAGACTCACCTAATGTATCTACCTTAGATAAAAGGAAAAACATGACATTTAAATTCACCATGACCATTTACATCAGTAATTTCTTCATTTTCCCAAGTAAAAATTCAAACTGGAGTGAAACTTCAAAATTTGCTGAAGATGGTGAAAATGCAATTTTCTTGGCAAACATGCAGCATCCTAACAGGAAAAATGACCTCTTTTGAAAGCAACTTTTGGAGGCCTTCCCGGTGTCCAAATCAGCTCCATGATAGCTCATTGGAAATATATCTGAGTCAAGTTTCCAAATATACCTCCAGTTTCCAAAATTATGCTCATTTTACTTGTTAAAAATTGAATCCCCCAGGACTGGTAAACGCGCAGTGACCAGGTCAAAAAGGAGGCAGAAACATGAAACTTTGGTAGTGTTTTGCACTTTTGAGGGACTATTTCTCCTCCAATTTTTCTGAAACCTTCTAGGGTTTATGTATTCATCATTATAAACATGATGGTGGTGGCCATTTTTCAATTGGAGGCCCCAAAAAAGAGCACAACGCCCAGGTCGCTACGCGCTTGGCAGAATTTCGGTTTGCCAAAACTACTCAAAAATACAAAAATGCACTAAAGTGCCAAATTTGCCAAAATTTGCCAAAATTGTGAGGTTACTTGCTTATCAGGTGCTTGAGGCATGAATATACACCTTAGCAAGTATGTCTAACCTCTCCTTCTCTTTTTTCTTGGTCAAATTTTGAATTTTTTCATAGGCTCGTTTGAGCTTGGCCCTTGCAATTTTGTTCCTCATGGCATAGTGTTTTGCCATTTTCCTCTGAATGTGATTTTCCTTTTTGGCCTTCTCTAGAAACCTCTCTAGATGAAAATTGGCTCTATCAAGCCATGATTCCCTATCCTTGCTAATCTCTAAGGCAAGCAACTCACTTGGTGTGAGCTACTCTGCCAACTCAGCGTCTCTCTGTCTCTCAATGGCTAGAGCTCTTTTCAACCCTCTAGTCCTTGGTCTCGACTCTCTGTCTTGGAGGCTGATCCTCCTCATCATCAATTTCACCAAATCTATCCAAGGTATCCTCCAACAAGGCCTTGGCCTTTTCTGCCTTTCTATGTGCTATGATGGTCCTGACCTCATTGATGATTTGTTTAGCTTTCAGCTGTTGGTTTTCTTGCTCAAGAAAATCAATCACATACTTTTCTCTATCAAGATTAGCTTAAAGTTCACTAATATTTGTTTCTTTTCATTTTATTGTTGCACTAGTGATTCTATTCTCATCTTCCTCATCTAGGTCAATTAGTTGAACTCCTGCTCTGTTTCATTTTTATCCTCCTGCTCATCAATGATTGGCTCTTTAGCATTTTCCTTGCCTTTGTCCACCTATTTTGTTGATGAAGAAGGCATGGCCTATTTCACTCCAAGTGAAGCAAAAACATGCCTGTGGCCTCTCTGACAGGTCTTGGGAAATGTATCAACATCAGTCACATTAGCCCAAGTTGCCTCAATTTGCTTCTCACTACTTGATGAATCAGTATCATGATGTGATGATGAAGGGTTATGGAAAGGTGAAGAAGTAGGATCAACATGAGGTGAATGCATCTGACTAGGTGATGATGTATGAGAAGCAGGCTAAGATGGAAGAGTGGATATGGGAGGATGAGATGATGAAGGGATACTCTTCTCATGCTGACTAGGTGGGGTAGTGAAGATTTTGTTTGCTATCAATGTGTTCCATGAAATGTTATTTTTCTCAAGCTGATGCATGAATATCATCTTGATGAGGGAGTGGTGGAAAATAATCTACATTTGATGATTATAATCCCTATTTTTTACAATTTTTTCCATCTTTTCAATGCTACGAGAAAGATAGTAAGGTATGTGAAGCATTATGACTCTAGTGAAGTGCATGAGTAGTTGGATATGATATGAATAGAGTCGAGAAAACCTCCCCTCACAGATGAAGTATTTCATGATTATTTTCATCATAGGGACATATCAGTCAAGGAGATGAGAGAAAGGGAAAATGGTCTTCTTGTCATCCTTGTATCTAGGTTTGAGATATGGTTCATAGTAGCTTTGATCAAGGTTTCCTTGTTTAAACCATTTCTCTCCCACATTAGGGATCCCTGTAGCAGCTGAAATGGCATTAGTGGACATGGTAAAAGTGACCCCAGCAAGAGTGACCTACCTATCATGAATATTTGTAATGAACAACCATGTCAACATAGGGTGATACTGAATCTGCTGCACTTTCTCACAAAACTCAAAACAACCAACATGTTTAATACATGACATAGTGAGAGGGGAAGCCATGAAATCCTTTGTGGTTACTGGTTCATATCTGATGATTTTCCCTCCTTTGTGGTTACTTTTCATTGGTGTTTTTTCCTCACTGACGCTTCTATATTCCTCCTCAGACATTGTGAATTTAAAGGCTTTGGAAACCCTAGGGTAAATGGAATGAGATGAAGGGAGTGAGAGATGAGATGACTAGCTTAGGAAAATGGAGGGAATGAATGTAAATGAAAACCTAGGTCTATGAAAACCCTAGGATTTAACAGTGTTTATGACTAATATGTGTTTAGGGACATGAATATGGATATGATGCATGAAAATGGGAAGGAAATACAAACTAGGGTTTCATAGAAATAAGCACTTCAAATCTTCTTATGGAACACCAAATATATTAGAGGATAGGTGTCTTTAGGGTCTACTTACTAATTTAAATCCTTTTGAAGAAATTGGTGAGGAAATGAAACTTGCTAGAGGTTGTGAAACCCTTTGAAACCCTTCCTGAGCAAACGCACAACGTCCTGGAGGAACATGCAGTGCTTGGGAAAATGCGCAACAAACAAGGGTAAACGCGTAGCGCCTTTGTAATTTAGTCAGTAGTTGTCAGGAAAATGCGTAGCGCCTGAGGGTAAACGCGAAGCATCTGGGAAAACATGCAGCACCTGGGTGCAAATGTGCAGTGGCTCTGAAATTTGACTCAAAATGCTCAAAAAAATTGAAATTTCTCCTTTTCTGGAAACTCTTGATGGCTGAATAGAAACAATGACTTGATTTGAGTTGTTTGAATGGTTTTATAGCTTTAGTGGTTTTGAATTTTCAATTTGAATTACCCAATTTTCCTAAATTCACTTTTCCCTTTGGACTTTGGCACTGATACTCTTTAACTTTCTAACTTTTTGGCATTGCAGGTTGATCAAAGATGGAGTTTGGCTTTCTTTGCTCCACTTAGGCCAGACATGATTGCATTTGACATCTTGGGGTTGAATTTATTACATACGAGAATATAAAATTACATTTGGAAAAACATAAATAAATTACATATTTGAATTTTATATCAAAATGAAATTTTGATATAAAAATCATTAAACTCAAAAATTACAACTCTGAAAATATGATAATTACATCATGACGATATTCTATATAGGAAAACAAAATTTCTTATTTAGTCCCTCTCATATATTTGCTGACCTCATCTAAAATGAAGGAGTGACCTTGAGAAATTAAAAAACCAATGACCTAATGGGACTTCTTTAGACCTAACTTTCATGAATGGGATTTGATTTAAAATACCTCTCAGTGAATAGAGCATTTCCATAGGTGTTGTTATGCTCAAGGAGACACGAGAATGAGTCAGCAATGTGAATCTTAGAGGGAGAGTGAATTTTATTGACAAGGAAAACCACCAGTGGAACAATTTTATATCATGACCTAATGGAACGATTGAAAATTCTTTAGAATGGGACATCTAAGATGCACATGAAAACTATATTTTGATCCCTGGTGGAAGTATGCAAAGACTGACACTAACACCACCAACTACCACATTGGTGCTACAACTATACTACTTCCCATGACACTACCACTGCCACTGTTGCATCTGTACTATAACTCCCTCTCAAATGTTGCATCTATTATGCTACTAGCACTGCCACTGCTAACACTGCAACTGCACTGCAACTCAGCTGCTGAGAGAAGCAACTGAAACCACCCAAAAATCTGAACAAGTGTTCAGTGATACATCTTGGTGCTAAAGACACTGACTGCTGATATATGCTGTGTTGTCCCTTTGATGCACTACGTTGCTCCTGCTACTCAGAAGTTGGCATTGATACCCACTACAACTATCGTCTCTGCACTCCTCTGCACTGACTGAAAAATCCGTCATCTCGCTACTACTGATCATGGGATATTGTAGCAAGGTGATTGTTCATGAGGAGGGATCCTCAGGGATCCTTCCCAACTAAAGTTCAAGGTGAACTACAGTTCTATGTCAACCCATCTCCCACCTGGAGATGCATGGGAACTCATGGCATACTCATCTTCCTTGATTTTCGCAGTTGTAACCTTTGGATCGTGCTTCTCATCCTTGTCCTTTTTCTTCAAAGGACACTGTGATGAAAATTGGCCTATCTTGCCACATCTGAAGTACTTCATCTTCGAAACATCTCTCTTTTTTTTTTTGTTTCCCATGTTGTCCCTTCGATGCGAGGGTTTCATTCTCCTCCTCCTCTAGATACTTTGTTCCGCTTCTGCTACTATCGTCAAGTTTGCACTTGACCAGATCTCTTCTCAGCTCCTCTTCCTAAAGAGCTGCTCACATCTCCTCCCAAATTGGTAGTGTTTCCCTTCCCAAGATACTTTGGACAAAAACTTGCCACTCCTCAGTGACTGCGTCAAGGGCCAACCTTAACATAGTTGTAGTAGTTGGGGTGGATCCCTTGGCTTCCAACTGGTCACATATTTCCTGAAGTCTTGTTAAGAATGGAGTAATGCGCTCACCCTTCTACATCTGGATCATCTGGATCTTATGCTCTAAGTACATCTTCCGTTGCTCAGAAGTTCCTTCATATAGTAGGGACAAGGCCTCCCATATCTCCATGGCTATGTTATTTTCCATATTTATGAGAGACTAAATGATCCTTCACACCATCAAGGATAAGTCTCTTGGACTTTGGCCTATTGGACTTGTACTTTTTGTTCGGATCTAGATCTATAGGTACAACAACCAAACTCTCCACTAACGCCTTGAGATAATATTCCTCGAGAAGGATTTTGATTCTTTCCTTCAATATTATGTAGTTGGAGGAACCATCCAAACGATCTTAATATCTAAGTCCGTGAGATGCCATCTCAGTCGAAAGCTTTTGAACAATTCCCTCTTTCTACCTACTGCGTAGCTTCTAGGTTGGGTTATGCACTTCTTGATGAAACTGGTAAGTCTGGTGCACCTATGTTGGCCAAAAAATGAGAAAATATGAATTCCTCGGCAAGGAACTCACTAAGGATGAATTTCCTCACTATGTGTGTTTATTCTTCATCTCACGCTTCTCTGCCCAGAAAATTCTTACAGAAAAATTTCGTCCCTCTAGCTCTACGTGAAGGCTCTACGCTTCTTCCTCTGCCTCGAAAATATCTCGATCCTGAAGTCTTACCTCTTTGTCGACTCACTTAGAGACAGACCACCTCAAAAATTCAACCCTTTTGGCTAGAACTGCGCAATCCCACTCGGGATTCAATCTGCTGCTGCTACAAAAATTCGACCCTCACTTCAGTGCTAGATCTGTTGTTCCTATTTCACATCAAACACTCTGATACCATGTGAAAATTCCTAGATCTAACAATCTCAAGAATCCTACTACAAACAACTGAATCTACTTCATCTACTTATAAATTACATTACATAGTTATTGCAGATTTCTTCATGAAATATTTAAGTAAATTACTGAAGAAGCCTACAGTTAATTTATTATAATTCTAAAACAAGGAAATTAAGCAAAGAACAATACACACATAGGACACCTTTATTTTGGACGGAATTCCATGGAAAAAACCCAAAGCGGGAAAACCAGTGCAACAGATTTGAGGGTTTTATATTATTAAGCAGTAACAATTTCTGAATACATATCTGAATACCACAAGGGCTATTCAATTACATAGAGATAAATACTGACAAAAAAATTGTGAGTTTTACCTCACTCAATCACTAGAATTTCCCGACTGATTTGATGACTGGATGAGATGCCCCTGGAAGGCTCTGCGCTGCCACTATGAAGTTTCTGGGTCACCCTCTCTAGGAACTGTGTCACCCAGCTAGAATATCGATTTTCCTCCTAGAATCTCATATCTTTGCCTCCCGGTCTCACACCCCAGATCTCGGATTCTGAATCTGATCCGATAGTAAAATATGTGTCAACTTCTCTCTCTCTTCTTGATCTCTTTCCACCTCTCTTTGCGGATGGTTCTCCAGCTGAGAAAATCACTCTCTCTTCAGAAGCTATCTCTACCCCTCTCTGCGCTATAATATTTTATATCAATTTCTCATCTTGAGCACTGATCACTTCGAAAATTTCGATCTCTAGATTCACTCGGTGTGTCTTTCCAAATGGCCCTCAATCCTTCCTTTATAGCCTTCTCCTTGAGAGTTCAATGACCAATATTATATCTTTAATCAACAACTAAGATTATAAATTGACTTGATATTTTATTTTTCTAGATCATTCACACTTTGTTTTATTAATACCATTTAATTATTTAATTTCCCCAAGTTTAGACTTAGGGTCCCCATTAAAATAATTATTTTTTACAATAAAACATATTTCGAGTGGAATTGTAAAAAATGGTTTCTTGGTTCTTTGGAATACATGTTCCTAAGTCTCTCCAAAAATTTGGAGACTTAGATTGCCTCCGATACTACAAAAAATCAACACATAGCAGGGACAATGCTTCAACTCTACGAATGCCTTCTGTTGAGATTTAGACAAAAAGAAAATTTCTTTCGCTCCTCCCATGGCGGCTTGAATCAAAGGGAAATTGATATGAGAGAACCGAAACATGAAATTGCGTTGAAATTGGTAAGACCCAGAAAGCTGTAGAACTATGTTAGAGTGGTTGGGGTTGGCCAATCCCGAATTACTTGGATCGTCAATGGGTCCACATGCACCCCCCGCTCATCAATAATTTATCCCAGATATTGAACCTGGGTCATGCCAAAAGCTCATTTATCCAAATTGGCACACAACTTGTGTTTTTGCAGCGTTTGGAGTGTTAGCGCTCAAATCTACCTTAGGCTGAAATAAGGTAAAACTCAAGGCTACATCAAACCACGCTCAGCCTCGTAGCTAGCCCTACGAGGACAGGAGAGGGCTCTCTCCGGGTCTATCTCGGCAAAAGGTTTTCAGAGGGGCTGAGATGACTTATAATGAACAATGAATACTTATTTTAGGCTAGTAAAGAGATAGGAAAGTTTGATTTTGATTTTTTGGGTTTTTGTTGGAGAAATGGGAAAAAACAATTTTGGGTCCGGGGATAAGGCCAGATCTTTGCAGAATTCGAGTTGGGGCGAGGTAGGCAATAGTCTTGATGCTTTTGATCGAGTATATGGATGGATCAGAAAGACAAGGAGCTGAAAAGGGCAAGGATGAACATGGATCCTTTTCAAACAGGCGAAAACATACAAAACTAAACGAATTCAAAGGCAGAGCACTGTAAACAATGGATTCAACCTCATCTACTCATTCATTTAGTTTCAGAAGCATAAGAAGGGATGGAATACATTAAAAATGAAATAAATTACAATAAACTGAGAGAAAACACCATCAAAAACTGAAAGCCACAAGAATCCCAACAGGTGCTGCAAAACCTCTGATCTTTCCTTAAGCCAAAATATGAAAAATATGTACAATAGTGTGCCAAAATCTTCCCAAGAGTCCAACCTGTAGAATGTCTCAAAAATTACAATATATAGATCAATCTAACCCCTTCCCATGCCTCTAGGGGTCGAATTCCTTCTTCAGGGATCAGTTTCAACCAAATTCTAATCAAGGAGCTAAAATCTAGGCAGCTAACAACTTGCCTCTAAAAGAGTGGAAACTGATTCATTTACATGATTTTCACTTTTTTGAGAGTGAATATTCTAGAATAGGTAAAAATGAGCCAAATTTACATGCAAACCATCAATTTACATCATGAAAACCCAAAAATTTCATCCACAAGCAAAACTGGTCCCAACTGGCTGAAATTCTGAGCTGGAAGTTGAAAAATCAGCCAAAAATCTATATGTGTAGCGCGCCTTTCAGCCTGATTTTGAGGCACTTTCCGGCATCCCAATTGAGCTCATGATAGCTCGTTGGAAAGCCCTGGATGTTGGCTATCCAACCCAAGTGGAATTTACCAATTTGGAGCTCATTTTCCCCTCCAAAGCCTCATTCTCCCAGAAGTACTTCCTGCTGGTGCAAAAGGTGGCAGCAAGGTGGTTTTCATGGTGTTTTTGGGCCTTTTGACCATCCAGAATCTGATGAAATGCTTCGGAAATTCCTGAGCATGCATAAATTACCATGGAAAACCAAAAAATGTAAATATTTCCTTCAGCAAGTGTCCCGAACAAAAATGAGCACATCGACGCGCTACTCGTATAGCGGAAAAATCTGTTTTTGGACCAAAATATTTCAAAATGAAAAAAATTGCTTCGAATTTGCTCAAATTCGGAGCGAAGACCCTCCATCATGTATCATGTCCAGATAATGAAGCCTCGGCCAAAATCCGGAGTGGATCAGGCCTTTTCCACCGTTTGAGTGCTTCGCTCAACCTCCTCTTCAGAATCTTCATTCTCGCTTTGCAGACATGCATGCGGGCCCAATAATGACCTTTCATGTGGAGAAGAATGTCTTTCTCTCTATTGGCCTTTGCCAAAAACTTCTCCAGATGAATGTTAACATGCGTGAGGCAAGAATCTCGATCAGCCGGTGTCATATCACCAGGTCTCTTCCGGGCCAATTGTCGATCCTCATGGATTCGACGCAGCTCATAAAGTGTGTGCTCATCCTCTACCTGTTTGTTACGCTGCTCCAGGTAGTTTATCACCCACTGAGCCTTCTGCAATTTATCTTTCAGCGTGTCATTCTCGACCCTTTGCTCCTGGATGATCTCCTTCAGTTTCGAGCTAGGAGAGCTCGCATCAACATCAATGATCGTGAAATCCGTGTCCCGGCCTCCTGATGGGCCCTCATCATGCATGGGCTTCTTGCCCCTGTCCTGGATCTGTACCTGTGCTGAAGAAGAAGGCGAAACCGCTTCCACACCCTGTGGAGATAATACTCGCTCTGCTGATGGAGTCGGCAAGACCCCTTCCACCCCAGGTGGAGATAATACTCACCGCGTAGCTGCAAATAAGGCCCTGTGGCCTCGCTGGTATGTCACATACAATGGAGCACTGATATGCTCAACCTCAGGAATGTTAGGCTGGTGTGAAGGCTCTCTCGCATCATGAACTACCTCGGGAGGCGGCTGTGGCGCTGTGAAAAAGTCACGGGAGATGAAATCCTCCCAAGTGATGCCCTGCTGTGCCAACTGATGTAACACTATGATCTTGATCAGAGCATAATGATATATACTTCTATGCTGCTGTGCTGGGGTCTTCTTCTGTACAAAAATCATCATCCTCTCTATGTTGCGATACATGAAGTACGAAATGTTCATCATACGTACCCTCGTGAAATGCATCAACAAACGGACATGGTACGCATAGAGACGCGAGAATCTGCCCTCGCAACTGAAATACCAAATGATGAGTTTCATCAGTGGTGCAAACTCATCCTTCAGGAATCTGAAAGGAAAAACCCTGCTCAAGTGCCTCATATACCCAGGTTTGATGTATGGCTCATAGTGGAATTTCTCCAACTGCTGACATTTGTTCCATTCCTCTCCTATATTTGGTATGCCGGTGGCCTGAGCAATAGTCACTGGTGACAGAATGAAATCTACTCCAGCGAGGTTTACACGGCCATCATGTAAATGTAGAACAAATAGATGAGCTAGTTCACGATGAAGCTGGGTTTGTGAAATCATCTCACAGAATCGAAAACATGACTGATACCGAAAACAATCCATTGCAAGCGGACATGCCTGCAATTAAGCCAAAGAAGTAGGCTCCTCCCTGAGATGTTTACCACCTTTGCCACCTTTGTGAGGCCTCCGTGGCACATTACCCTCTGCTGTGGAATCACTGTCAAACTCCTGCTCATAAACTGAATTTGTCTCTGACATGGCTTTGAAAACAAGTTGTCTGCAATATGTGTGTTGATATAGGTGTAGTGAAGTCAAAGGCTTCAATGCATTCTCAAAACCCAAATATATTGCATATGTACCAAAACATCATAAGCAAAAAAGTGACAGTGGTAATAGCTCTGTTTTAGTGGCATAAAAACAGTCTCTGTTTTGATCACAAGAAAATTTTGACAAATAAGTACTAAATGCAAATGTAGTGTGCAGCCTTTGTAATGCTGGCCAAGGATTTGTCAATGGACTGTGTTTGTGTTTGGCAATGAAACAATAGCAAGGACAACAGTGGTAATATTATGGCAAAAAACTATGTGAAAACATGAGACTATATGGACAAGTCAACATGAAAGGATGTGACAGCAGTGGTAGAATGGAAAAAAGGCATGAGGATGATGTACATAATGTGCCAGGGCGCCACAAGCAATATAGGTATGAGCACATATACCAATCATGAAAATTTACAAACCCTTCACTAAACTGTCACTATATCTTTTAAAACTCCGAGAATTGAATTTGGCATGAACATAGGGTTTATAGATTTCTCCTCAAGCAATGCTTGTTTCCCAACTTCAAAAAAAAATACCAAAACCTCTTTCAAAAATCACTGAGCAATGATTAAAAACCTGTTTGCAAGTGGATGGAGGCGTTTGAGCTCGAAATCGGACGCAAAGACAAAATTATTTGGCTCTGTCACTGTGTGGGTAGCGCGCCTTATATGGGTAGCGCCCGTGTTCTCTGCAAAGGGCTGGGGAAGGTTAAGTGGGTAGCGCGCCTCATATGGGTAGCGCGCCTCCTGTATGGGTAGCGCGCACCTCCAATCACTGTCCATGGCTATGAAAACACGGCTTCGGCCTTCAAGAACACAAACACAATTTCTGCCTTGAGGTTTTCGAGAAAATGAAATTGTTTGCCATGATTTATATGTGAAGAAAATATCTCATCAAATCAGATTTGATTTAAATTTGTTTGCTAACCCACTTTATAATGTTTCAGCACTTTGACATTTGATCTTTTAATACAACGCTTCTCTTTTGGCTTTTCTGAGTTTTGGACTGATAATATTTTGTTGTCTTTTGCAGGGATCCAGCACTTGGCTTAGGAAAATATCAGAGGCTTGCTCTGAAGTTTCTTATGGTGAAATAGATACAATTATTACAAAAATGAAATTAGACAATTTCTAGTTCCAAAACAGAGTTTTGGACTAGAAATGTCTTCAAATGCTTTTGATAATAAAAATATGAAACGAGAACTTTTTGGAACCAACCTCATGGCTTGCGGGCTTTTATGACATGTATGCAAAGGACTTGAAAACCCTAGACTCTAGGACTATAGACTCTTTTTTAACGAAAACAATCATTAATGACCCTGAATGAAATGACGATGAACTTCAGTGATTTTTGAGGAATTTCTAAATAGCCCTGCAGGTACAAGCAGGAGGAAACCCAAGACCACCAGACCCCCTCGTCAGTCAATGGCATGCTCCTAGCGAAATGAAACGAAGTGGAACAAGCGAGATACCTAAGAATGATATGCAAAAAGCGAAATTATCTCTGATGGAGGGCTGTAAGGACTGAATCTAACATGGAGGACCTGCCGAATGTGGTGGAGTTGTTCTTCCTAACTCCGGATAAAGATCAGGATGTCATCCAAATACACCACCACGAATGAGTTAGTGAATGGTGGAAATATATCATCCATCAACCTCATGAAGGTTGCAAGAGCATTCGTCAAACCAAAAGGCATGACCAACCATTCAAAAAGGCCCTCCTTAGATTTGAAGGCACACTTCCACACATCGAAGGGTTCAATTGGCACCTGGTGATACCCAGACTTCAAGTCAATCTTGCTGAAATATTTTACCCCATTGAGTTGGTCCAAAAGGTCATCAATCTGTGCGATCATATACCTATTCCAAAAAACAATCTTGTTTAGCGCTCGATACTCAATACAAAGTCTCCAAGTCCCATCCTTTTTCCGCACCAACACGATCGGGCTTCTACAAGGCGATGAACTCGGCTGGATGTGACCTTTCTGCAACAGCTCCTGAATCTTCCTCTTGATTTCATCGTTCTTCAGAATAGAGGGCCGATTGGTTGGTCCATTGGGTAGTGGCGCTTCAGGGGTCAGATAGATGGAGTGCTTGACCTAACAGTGTAGAGGCACCCCTGCAAGTGAGGTGAAGATGTCCCCGTACTCCTCCATGACATTGTCCATTTGTTGTTTCCATGGGGAGGAGCCCTATCAGGAGCTCCTGGCCACAATCTTCTTTTTTCCCTGATGATGGATCATAAGGAAAAAAAATCTCAATTTTGGAAATGAGATTACTACATTGCTTCACAATGATCAAAGAGATGGTGGTAGGCAGTGCTACCTCTGTTATCCTGTAAAAAATATTACCCAAAGTAATAATAACAACGTGATACCAAGACTCATACACAACAAGTATGATTGGCCAAATAGTACATCACAAACTTCAAGAGGAGAAACATCACATAATACCCCATCCTTGAAATGCTTGATGCTATGGGGAAGGTGTTGGAACAGGGGTCTCCTGCAAGTTGCGAAACTGGTCCATTTTGTACATTTTTTATTATATTTAGTCTAATGCAGGGGTTTTGGGGTGGGTCAAAGCCCCTAAAGTATTGTAAACAGGTCAAGGGTAGACCAAGAGTCCACAAACCATGGTTTGCGGACCATTGGATGCATAGGCTAAATTAGTATAAGTAGTTGAACCTTTTGAGTAGTAGGACATATTAAGAATGATAAGAGACTGATGCTAAGTGCGGATTGATAGATCTAGTTAGGGTTGTTGGGAAAGGACTCCTGCTGCTGTGTGCATGAAGATTCCCTGTCCTGCTGTGTGCGAACCCTGCTGCTGTGTGCACAGGTTGGGATTTGGGTATTGTAAGCGGATCTGAAGAATTAATGAATGCAAAAGTATTGTTGATATCTGAATTTGTGTGAATGACTCTATGATGCCTGATTGATTAATATATGTTGATGTGTTATAGATTCAATTACGAATATACTTGTGTTATTTGTTTATGGTGTGATCTAGGACTATTCTGTTACATTTTCTGCAAGAATATATGGAATAGTTGTGTTATATTATGTAAATTCATGATCTATTGATTACTGTGAGTATCATTGTGATTAAGCACATGGATGCGAAGGGAATCTGTAGATATAGGCTCTGAAATATCAGATTGGGTTTCTGTAGGACTGAACGCAGCTTGGCTTGACTTACCTACCCTCTCCCAGGGTGCAGAAACCTGGTTCTAGCACCCACCCATACTACTTCGGGTGAGACTTTGGCCTGCGCAAGCAGGTCATTGCCGAAAGGGCCAATAATATAGGGGTTTGTTGGCAAACCTTGAACCTATGAACCTGGGTTACGACCCCTTGAGCCAAAAAATGGTTCCATTGCTGGGACCTGGAGCATTTTGAGAGAGGGATCAGGTAATGCCAAGGCCATACTAGAAACCTGAGAAAAAGGAAATTGATGACTAGTTTGAACAACAAGTTCAGGAGTTTGCCGTAAAAGAAAGCCGCAGTGAAAGGTTGACCACCGAAGAGTGGAAGAATAAGTACATTTTTACAGAGATCTACAAGATCTTCTTCGTAATGATCGCGATCGAGCTCCAAGAATGGCTCGCAAGGCTGGTAGAATTCTAGAAGTGTTGGAAGGACGAGCGGATCATAGAGTGGACCCCCGAACTAATCCAGCAGTTAGAAAAAACTGATAAGACCATCACTCACACAGTGGACCACTGGGTAGACAACGTGTTAGGAGGATTTGTGATATAATTTTCCATCAATCAGTTTGTATCCTACTTTGAAGTAGAGCGAAGATTCTTTATGGAGTTCTGAGGTAAGTTTATGAAGACCTTACCATTGCTTATCAAGATATTATTGTGAAAAAAGAGTATTCTGTGTAGCCATACAGAGTGAATGGCCCCTGATCTGGACGAGAGCACAACACGAAGTGGAAACTACTACAAGACCAACCTAGAAGGAGATAGATTTGTCTACATTTTGGTAAGGGAAGTAGCTTCACAGAGTCCTCCAGCCACACCACTTTTGAACTAGAATAAGGGTAATAATTCACCTCCACTTCCGCCACCACCACCAGAAGACGACATGGCGGTGCATATGAAGTTACCCACCTTTAAGGGTGTAGGAGATGAGGACATGGATTAGTTCTGGTTTGTCACGGAATTGCTATGGACTATGTAGAACGTAGCTAGTGATGTAGTGAGGCGGTCACAACTATCCCTTGCCTTTAAAGGAAGAGCGTTGGATTGGTGCATGGGATACATCGGACAACATACGAATGCAACAATTGAGGAGGTTAAGAAAACTTTAAATTAGCATTTCAAGAAGCCTAAGTCCTACTCGCAAATAGTGGTTGATCTCAAAGATTTCAAGCAAGGGCCTGCTGAGTCGGTGTGGGAGGCGGATCAACGATTGAAGAAAACGATTAGAGAAGGAGGATTTCAATATGACGACAGACAGCACACATAATGGTTCATCGCCATGCTATTTCCTCACATGCGCACACCTATAGGTCACCAAACTTTTGACTCGCAGGAGAAAGCCTTGGAAGCTGCGATGAAGTTAGAAGCAACGCCTCAAGATGAGACCCAAATAGGCATCCAATAGATCCAAGGGCAGCCAGAATCAATGCATGTAGAGATCCAAAACAATGACAAGAGCAAGGAGCAAGAGCTAGTCCTGAAAGATGGTGCATACAATAAAGAGTGAATGGTCACACCAAAGATAACTGTCCTCTACTAACAGACTATATGCAGGCAGGAGGACCTAGTCTGCTGCGCCCATGGTCAAGTAGAGGACTTAGCCCATTGCGTCCAGGCCCCAGCGGACCTGCGCTGTGGTGTGAGGATTGCCGCGTAGTGGCCTGCATGATACAAACCATTGCCCCTGCCTAGGTGCTTATGTCCCAAAAGTAAAACAACAATAGTGCAGATTTTTCCGGTCAATAGGACATGATGAGCAGAACTGTTGAACGTATGATTTGATGATAGATCGAGGAAACTTGTATAGGGTACAAATGGATCCTGTGTCACCAAGGTCTCTAGTAGGCATAGGCAGCTCCCCAGCTAGGGGCAAGGGAGGTGGTCGAGGAGGAAGTACGGGATGGGGACGAGGTCAACTAATCTGTTATAAATATGGAGAAGTAGGACACTTTGCAAGGGATTTCCCGAACCCCACTAGGCAATCCTGCCGGTATTGCATATAGATGGATCATGCGATTGAAGACTGTCCAATATTGATAGCAAAAATGCAGGAAAAGCAATCGACACCTATGCATAATATGCAGAGAGTTAAGGCTGAGCTGCGAGATAAGGATTGAGTGTAAATGTGGTGACACACAGTGGAATGGCCACTAGAGGACCTGAGGAGGAGGCTGTGATGGAACCTCTGATCTGAAAAGATGTTGGTAAACAGGAAGGTTTGGACTTAAAAAAGGGGAGAGACACATTTATCGCAGCTCGCAAGGACTTCGCTGAGGTAGAGGCAGCTACTTCTCGCCCACTGAGAACCTCAAGGTAGATGAGGAGGTCGAGCCATTTTTGCAGGCATGTATGAAGCTACTACGTAACCCAAAGGCTGCGGAGAATATTCAAGCATTAATAGATAGCTGCGCAGCATGACCCAATCCACCTTCGGAGGTCAAGGAAGTGCACAAACTATATAGGTATAAGAAACGCACCGAAAGAGAAATGCAGTTGTCTGCGCAGATTAGTGACTACAAGATTAGTCAAGTTATTTTGGACCTGGGGTCAAATGTGAATGTGTTACCTAAACAGACTTCACAACAAATGGGAGAGCCTAAGTTGGAATGGTCCACTATCCAGCTACACATGGAAAATCAACAGAAAGTCATCCCACTAGGAAGGTTGTCTAAAATTTTGTGGATATCGCAGGAGTAAAGGCCCGAGCTGACTTTGAAGTAATTGAAATTGTAGAGGATGCAGACCCCTACCCGACGCTCTTAGGGCTCGATTGGGCCATAGATATGGGTGGCATCATCAATCTAAAAAAGAATAAGCATGGTATTTGAAAACAATTGTACAAGGGTGATAGTACCATTAGATCCTGCGGACAGTGAACGATACACGGAACCAGTGCGCGATGAAGAGGAGGTGGATCACATTTATAAGTTGACTGCACAGGATGAGATTGGATCAACTCCACGGTGGAAGGAGTACTCTGCTAGGAAAGGGATAGTGAATGCTTCTCTGACTCTGATGGGGAGATGGAGAATTGGAAAAACCGATTGCACAATGTCTCGGCACTGCGATGTCTTCAAGTCACAAGGGACTTCCGCTACATTTCCTCAGAGGTAAGAGACCTACCCTACTTTGATGGCTCTTGTAGCATTAAGTAATTTTTGCGAGCATTCGAAGCAGAGGTTCCCAAAGGATGAAGGTTATGGGCCCTTAAGCTAGCCATGCGTGGAACACCTGCGCAGTGGTGGGAGACGCATAGAGAGGCATTCCAGGATTGGGAGGAATGTCGGGATATGATGATCCTATGATTTGAAGCCCCAACTGGCATGCGGGTCAGAACATTCCTTGGATTGGAAGATCCACGCGAATATTTGTTTGCATGGGAAGAGCAGTGGTGTGATAGGACGACTAAGGAGTGGGTTCACTTGCTGATTCATTACCTAGGACTGCTTCCATCTGCATGGTACTTAGATGCAAAATTACGTCAACGCACCTGCCATTGGGGGACATTGAAGGAATAATTCCTAGGAACATTTGGGTTAGTATGCGAGACAGGGGTGCTTGACGTAGTTCGGTGAGACATCGACGCTGGTGTATGGAGTAAATCGCACCTGGTTATCGCACCAGAAATACACACATGGGAAACACGAATACCAGGCACGGTCAGCTACTGTAGCCTGGCCCCAACAAAGGGTAAGGGTGATCCGCGAGCTGCGTCTGGCACAGAATTGGAAGGGGTGCACACGACTACCAAGCCGCTCAGGCTGCGAATGGGTAGCACTGAAACGCACCTTATGTTGGCTAAGAATAGGGATGAAAATACAGAAGGTAGATTTATCATACGCTCAGTGACTCTCACGACAAGGAAACAACTACGGTTACTCCTCGGCCATGTAAGGTATTATAGGAAGTTTGTTTGGGGATATGCACTACTTACGACACCTATGAGAAACTTTCTTACGTAGGGGATCCAATTCGGTTTGGATGACACCTGTCAGGAAAATATGTATTTGGTTGTGAGGTACCTATGGAACAAGCTTGTTTTGGGGGAGGATGTGCAAGATGCACAGATATTTAGTCCAAGCTTAGCAGGTATGCAAAATGCACATAAGGGACGAAAAGTGACGGTTGGAACAGTAAAATCGGGTAGAGAGGAGAAGTTACCGTTGACTGGAGTGGGCAGATGGCAATTAATGGAGCGATTCCTTACAATTTTTACCATTTCCTTGATGGTAAGCTCCGAGTGACATTTACCCTACCATTGGACGACCATAGGCACTATAAAGTAGGACAACTAGCTCAGCCAACAATTCTGTATTACTTCTGTAACCTGTATGTATTTTGTCTATGCTGCATGATTTTCTAGGCCTGTAGCATCCTGTTCATGGCAATGCAACCAACTCCTGCTGCCGATAGGCCCCCAGAATCAAGCACCCGTATTCCCACTAAGCCTCCAACTCCTAGTCCCGTGGAAGCTTCAGTACCTGCAGAGCCTGAACAGGAGGAAGTCATGATTCGGTTAAGGAATAGGGAGATCGATAGGATAATCACACTCTGGCTCCCTGGGTGGAGAAGTGGCTTCGTCCCTGGCGAACAGAGCACCGAAGGGCCCTGTGCAACTATCAACCCCAAGGAAACCACAGGACCAAGTGAGGGGGGTGTGGATGTAGCTGCGGAAAGGGACTCACGGATACCACAGGGCGCTAATAAGGATGCCAGGGCCGGTTCGCAGCTGGCACTAAGCATGCACAGGATGAATAACCAAGTTACCACCTCGCTCCAGACTACTAAGCGACCAAGAGAGACTGAAAAAGGGCCCCGAAAAAAGCAACGCACCCAACGCCGGGAATATGATGCGACGATCACGCTCACTAACGGTGACCTCGAACAAATCATGAACGCAATTACATTAGCCACCAAGGATAGATGGGCAGCCATATCAGAACAACAGAAGATTGCAATAGACACCATTCAGACCAAGCCCCGAACCCTTCAGTGGAAGGCAGATATGCTGCAGACCAGCGTAATTCAGAGATGGGATCCCTTGGCGATTAGCAGTACCGTGCTCACACAGAAAAAGAGCCATCTCTGGTCATTGCCTAGCATTGCCCTGGTAGGACCCCAACTCCAAATAGATATGGAAGTACACTTGGATTTGAATAAGTTTCCCAACAAGGCATTACAAGGCCTCCACACTGCTGTGATCCAGGAAACCCACCAACAAGACCTGGAGGTGCATCGACAGCTCGGTATATCCAAGCGAGCCGTCATGCGAAAAGATGTAGAAAATTCCATCGCTATATCGAAGTAATTGGAACTTGAAATGGTGATCCACTAGCTTTGCATGGAGGTTTTGGATGGAGTCTCGGTCACAGCTACACCTTGGGCCAAAATGGAAAGTATGGTCGCAGTAATAAAAGCTTCACAGACGGAAATACAAACCATCAAGGCATAATTGGAGAAGCGAATCTTCGACTTACAAGCCATAGTGCAGCCTACCATGCCACCAGGGGTTCAAGCCCAGCGGGGTGCAATGGTGGCCGAAGCTACGAACACCATCACAGAGCAGATTACTCAGGGCACCCAGTTTCTAGAATCAGCCATGTAGCTCTGGACCATGGTCCAGTTCAACCTGGTTCTCCGCAAGATGAATCAGGACTTACGACAGCAGGTAGAAGCTTTCGCACAGGTCGAGGCTACACTTCCCACCTTGGTGCTTGCACAACGATTAGCACATTTTCCGACCAGCAGCACTCTCCAGGGCGCGATCGAGGAACTCTGGCCTCAGAAGAACATCATCGAGGCATGATTAAATCCATGGCCTGCCACAGCCCTCTAGCTCTCACAAGATATAGATGGTGTGGTCACGCAACTAAACCATACATTGGCACATGTCACTATGACAACCGAAGGGCCAACATCCCAAAAGCTTGTGGACCTCACATAGAGTGCCGAGACCCAGATTCAAAAGGTGCTACCTCCACTAATTTCTGCCCTCAATGCCCTATGCGCATAGGTGGAGATACCACCATCGCAATGACTTTGGATGAGTCACAAGATTGTGTTGGGGGACTGTTGGAACAGGATCTCCTGCAAGCTGCGAAACTGGTCCATTTTGTACATTTTTTATTATATTTCATCTAACGAAAGGGTTTTGGGGTAGGTCAAAGCCCCTAAAGTATTGTAAACAGGTCAAGGGTAGACCAAGAGTTTGCAAACCACGGTTTGCGGACCATTGGATGCGTAGGATAAATTAGTATAAGTAGTTGAACCTTTTTGAGCGATAGGACAAATTAAGAATGATAAGAGACTGATGCTAAGTGCAGATTGATAGATATGGTTAGGGTTATTTGGGAATGAATTCTTCTACTATGTGCGTGGAGATTCCTTTTCCTGATGTGTGCAGACCCTGCTACTGCAGGTTGGGATTTGGGTATTGTAAGCGGATTTGAAGAATTAATTAATGTGGAAGTATTGTTGATATTTGAATCTATGTGAATGACTCTGTGATGCCTGGCTGATTAATATATGTTGATGTGTTATTGATTCAACTACGAATATACTTGTGTTATTTGTTTATGCTGTGATCTAGGATTGTTCTGTTACATTTTCTGCAAGAAAATCTGGAATAGCTGTGTTATCTTATGTAAATTCATGATCTGTTGATTAATGTGAGTATCATTGTGATTAAGCACGTGGATGCGAAGGGAATTTGTAGATCTAGGCTCTGCAATATCAGATCAGGTTGCTTTAGGACTGAACGCAGCTCAGCTTGACTTACCTACCCTCTCCCAAGGTGCGGAAACCTGGTTCCAGCACCCACCATACTACTTCGGGTGAGACTTTGGACTGCGCAAGCAGGTCACTGTCGAAAGGGATAGTAGTATAGGGGTTTGTTGGAAAATCTTGAACCTCCGAACCTGGGTCAGGACCCATTGAGCCAACATAAGGAGACATTGTTGGCTGACACAAAGATACTGTCCTTGGTGAAGCCACCCAATGGAGGAGGGTTTTGGGTGTGCTGTGATCGGCAGGCCCATCTGCTTCATGACCTCTACTAAAATGAATGGAAGAGGTTCTCCCCATGCATATTCTCTTCGAGTTCTTCCTTCTGGATCTTTGTGGTGGAAATGGTGGCACTGGGGTCCGCATCGATAATATGCTTCCCTTTTTCATTCCCCTTATTAGGTTCTGACTCAGAGTCAGAACATCCATTTGATTCAGAAGCCTTCAGCTCAACCACTAGTGACTTCTTGGCCCGACACTCACTTGTGTTGTGATTGGAGCTCTTAAGGAAGTCACACTACTTTATTATGTAGGCTTCTTTGGATTTATGGTGTTGTTATTTACTTGTGGCTTCAACAGGTTGTCCTGAGCCACCCATCCTTGGCCTCGTCCTTTGTTCTACGGTTTGAGGGTGCATTTCCCTTTCTTCTGATTCACAGATCTAATGTCTCGCTTTTCTTTTTGAATTTATGCTGAATCTTGGCAGCATACCGGTATGCCGCACTATGAGAGGAGATGTTGAGGAACTCCATTTCCTCCTAAATCTATCTATGCACAAAACTACGGTACTTAAGCACAAAATGTTTCTCTGAATATTTGATCCCCAACTTTGGGTGCAGGGTATGGAATATAGTCGTCAGCTCATACACATCTTGATCCCTTAGCTTCCGTAGCATAGTCCATTGTATGTACTTCTCCTCATAGCTCCACACGAGGTAGTATTGTCATTTTATGGCATCTTAGAAATAATTCCAAGTGGGTGCGACCGAGAACAGGGAGGATTCCCCCTCGTCATTTTTCTCACAGTAGGTTTCCCACCAGTCCTTGACATAACGGGGCAGCTTTGAGGAGTGCAAAAGTAATCTTTTCCCGATTGGAAAAGTCATGAACCGAAAATATCCTTCTAGTAGATTTAACCATATATCTATGTCTCCTACATCTATTTGTCCCTCAAATACGAGAATGTCAAAGTTAAATTGTACCTTAAAAGGAGTGGCGTGTAATATTCCTACATTAGCATGCAGCTAATAGGAATATCAATTTTTCTCCAAACACATAGTTAGATGAATAAATGGGTAAGGAGACCCATAAATATTTCTAGCAACAATAAAAACCCTCTTAGTGGGGAAAGGATCATATTCACAGATGGATAAAAAAACCTTCATGTGTGAACAAGGATTAATGCATGTGGACAAAGTCAAGTTTGACCAAGTCAACTAAACTAAGATGGAGGATGTGGAACATTAATGAAGATAACTCAGTGGGAATATAGATCTATTTAGATAGATAGAATAAAGCCACATCAAGTGTGGAAGAAGACTTTGCATGGAGATCCGGTCAAGGTTGATCTAGTCAAGGTTGATCCAGACAAGATTGACTAAATCAAACAACGTTGTAAAAATATGAGTTAGACTAATGGAGACAACGTAATTTTGGAGGGAGATTCATTGCATGAATATGGAAACCCTAATGGGTGGGATAAAAGGTGAGAAGGCTCATGTCTAGTCAACTTAGTGTTCCTAAATTGATATCATAAATTTTCAACCAGGGCTAGTAAACTGTTGAAGTGAAGTGCACCATATGTGCCTAGGTATCTTCTTCCTACTTTGTTTTTCTTAGTGTTTTTCTAGTTTTTTTGGTTTTGTGTTTTTATGCTAAAGGGAAGAACTAAATTACTAGCAAAGAGAATTTATTGATCACACTAAAACATAATAAAATCTACTCTAAACTATGAATGGTACCAAGAACAGAGAATGCTAATCCACAGATTGTAAAGCTGCTAAGAAAAGTAGCTCATAACATTAAACTTAGTCCAATTCATTTCATTAGAGTTATGTTGGAACAAACTGATAAAAGTATTAGTTTTGATGTAATGAGGTTCTCTTAGTAAACAACAACTTAAAACATCACAGAGAAATCTTTTTCGTTGTTAGAAATCTGTTGGAACAATTTGAGAAAAAGATCATTTGTAACATAGTAAAGAATCATATGCTAAAATAACTTATGACACTAGAATTAACTCATTCTGCAACTCACAATGTTACTATTAAGTCTCCTTCAAGGATTAGAGATTTCTTGGAACAACTTGGGAAAAAGACTTCTTGTAAAATCATGAGAATCTCTTACATAATTGCAGAATAGTCAATAACTCAAAATAATATAACTAATTCTCGTTCATATAATAGTGATGTGTTAGAAGAGTTTGAGAACAAGAGTAGCTTATAAAATGATGAGGATCTTCTAAATCTAACTAATCAGAACTGAAATGCAATTAACTCAAAGTACTACGATTAGATCTCATTCACGTATTAGTGATGTATTGGAATAATTTATGAGAACAATATTGACTGTAATATTTGATGTAAATAAATGACATAAAACATGATGCAAGAGGATAAACTCAGAAAACTACCTAAGTTAAGAACAAAACAGAGTTCAAGGTTACTTATCTAGAAAATATGCAAAGGCCTTTTCAGATAGCAGGGGCTCTCTACCATCAGATTGGCACACGAATCCTTAACTCCTTAAAGTTACTTCAGATCATGCATCAAAGTTATACTTCTTTCATTAGAAGAAAACGCTTAGAAACATAGTATCACAGTCTTTGAAAACTAAAAACAAAACATCAACTAACTGTTTCTCGGTTCACCGAGTTATTTTTATAAGCAAATACATAACTGAAATTGAGTAGAAATAGGAATAGGTGTCTTTTATAATCAAAATCGAACTAAAACTCCTATTGAGGACTCTTATTTTGTTGAAGACACCTCAAGAGTCCTTATCCTTATAGAAGTCTGCTTCTTGGTTTTGGCTTTTTCCACGTGCATAACCACTTCCAGATTTTTGCTCAGCCCTCATGGAGGACAAGGAATGATGCAGGAGAGTTTTGGAGTCTAACCATATACGTCTTTCCCTCAGATGACACCTGTAACCTGTTTGAACACAAATATGGCTATGGAACATACGACTAGCTACAGAATGACTACATTCTATAGCTAAGTCTGCTCAGAAATCACTACGACAACAAAACCACAAAAGTATAATAAGTCAGTCATTGCATGTATTATTAAAGTGATTTTAATCATTGTTATTGATCTTTTAGGCCTATAAATGATAAAGGATAAATGGAATGAAGTGGAGTTTGGTGAAAAGAAAAGAAATTTTTAGGGCTCAACATACCCCCACTACAAAACTTTTGCATGTCCTCATGCAATCAATCCATGTATTCTGAAACTTCAGCCAGGACATCTAGCTTCCTTTTTCTGCTTTTCTTGGTGTTCAATGGAATCTTAGGCTTCCTTATGACCAATTTTAACCTCAGATTTATAAGTGCCCTATTCAATTTCTTGTTTTTCTTCTTCAACTTCTCACTAGCCTTATACAATTTTTCCATTTGCAGAGATAGAGTTGTGTTCATATCACTTTTCAGTTTGACTTGTTCCCTTAAAATTTCATTTTCATTTTTTATATGCCTATTCAGTACTTCCAATTCATATTTGTCTCTTTTCAGCACTTCAATTGAAGGTTCTTGTGGGCTAGGAGTTCTTTCTCTGTTTTCTAAGGCTCTTTTTTCTAATGATTCAACATAATTATAGATCTGTTGTTGGGCTGGATCTACATCCGAAGTTCCTCTATCAGGATCTTCTTCATACTGGTACTCAGGAGATCTGTCAATTGGAGTCTCTTCATCTTCAATATCTATGATTCTGGTTTTCTTAACTCCTGTCTTCTTCAATATTCCTTTAAGCCTATGACTTCTTCTCAGTTTAGATGGTCCCTCACCTTTCTCTTTAGCATCCTTTCTTGTTACCTTTTTCTTTATGAGTTGTTTCTTGATTTTGGCCAATTTTTCAGAGATAATTTCCTCATTGTCTTCTTGTGTTAATATATCAGTCTTAATTTCAACAGATTTGGAAAATTTTTCCCTCTTGCTTCTTCGTACAGGTTTTTCTTCAGACATAGTTTCTTTAGGTTCTTCAAAATGATTTCTCAAGAGGAATTCATCCCAACTATCTCCTACCTTCTTCAAATAATGCTCAATTAAAATTTTAACTAAGCCATGATGATATAAGGTGGTTTCTAAGAACTGAATCCTTTTCTGGACATTAGAAGCCATCCTTTTTAAACTATTGAGCAAGAAAAAGGGTACATTTATCTCTTCATCTAGAAAATTCATCATAAGTCTAATGTGATAAACATATAGAATGCCAAATCTCCCCTCACAGGTTATAAAATTTTGTAGAATTAGCAACATATTTCGCCATTTATTTTTCAAGGCTGAACTAGGAATGCCTTTCTTGAATACTGAAATGTCCATACCTGGTGTTTTTAGCATCTGTCTCCAGGCTTCATTGTGAAGTTCTTTGTTTTTAAACCAATGTTCACCTTGCCTTGGCAACTCTGTTGCTTCTGCTATGAAGGATTCCGTGATGATGAACTTGATATCACCAATTTTGACCTCTGACCCGTTGAATGATCAAGAAAATGACTTGGTGACCTCCTTGTGAAATCCATTGAACTTCTCCAAAAACTTTAGCCATCCAACCTGTTGTAACATCTCTTTAATCTGAGGGTAACCTTCTAGATATTTAGTTCAGACTGGGTCGGACCTTACAATAAGTCCCATTGCTTCTTTTCCTCAACTTCAATTTAGTGCTCTATTATTGCTCTCCTGTTTAAGGTAAAAATGGCTGTAGAGGGTTGTCTCACCCTAAATATGACTTCTCTGTTTCTGCAGAGAGGAATTGGCTATGAAATATAATGGCATTAAGTGGATACGGGATGAGTGAAATACGGTGAGGGTAAATCATAAGAATGATTGAGTTTGAGAGTTTGTCATGGAGTAAAAGACCGCAGAGAAATATCATGAAGATTTTCAAAATCATTAATGAATGTTTCAGGTTAATGACGTGACCTAATAGGTCACTTCAAGTACTAACCGTTAACTTCTAATTAATGATGATTTGATATGGAGCGGAATGGAAGGGATTTGTTCAAGGATTTTATGATAGGCTTGATCAATTCGAATAATCAAAATAACTTTATGAAACATACATATGACTTAACCATACTATATCTTTAATAATTTGCTATCATAATAATTTCACACACAATTTTACCTTAGCCCTTCTTTTGATTTTTGCTGCTTTAATATGCTTTGTATTTCCTTTGAAAATTATTGATCTTTTAGACTCCATAATCCTTTTGATTTTGCTTGTTGAAGTAGGTTTGCAGGATCAATTGGCTGCTGAACAAGTGGCTGTTGAATGGTTGGCTACAGAAAAGATGGTTGCGGAATAGTTGGCTGCAAAAAAGATGGCTGCAGAATGTAGCTGTAAAAGCTTTGAGACATGGAATGAAATGATTTGAAATATGGAAGGAATTAAGTATGAAATGAAATGAAATGTATCATGAAATATAGTGGAATGAAGCATGAATGAAGTGAAATATGATGGAATGAAATGGATCATAAATGTGAAGCGGGATGAAATATGTAAAGTGAGCCTGCAAATTATGATTTTATAATACTTAATTGCAGAAAAAGAACAATTTTTGAAAATCTAAAATGAAATGAGATGGATCATGAAATGGAGTGGAATGAAGTATGAATGAAGTGAGATATGATGGAATGAAATGGATCATAAATGATATGTAAAGTGAGCGTGCAACTTATGATTTTATGATACTTGATTGCAGGAAAAGAACAATTTTGAAAAGCTAAAGTGTCAGAAGGATTCTGATTTTCACCTTCTCTTTTCTGTATAAACATGCTAATCAATGATTAGTTTTCATGTTCATACTTTTTTTTTTTTTTTTTTTACATCTGATTACAGAAAATACAATTAAGTTGATGAAGAAGAAGGATTCTTCTTCATTAACTTCACATCACTGTTCTCTTGGAATCTCTTGACAAATTCTTCTCTTGAAAGTGGCTTATGATACAGTTTCAATCTATGACCATTTACAAGAAAATTCACCTTATCTTCATCTATTGTCCTGATTTTTATTGCTCCATTGTCAAAAAAATTCACAATTTCATATGGCCCAAGCCAATGTGTTTGGAATTTACCTTGAAAATATTTGAACTTTGAATCAAAAAAGAGGGCCCAGTCACCTTCTTTGAATTTCTTTTCCTTAATGTACTTATCATGCCATCTAGTCCTTTGCTGTTGGACTATAATTTTTCTCTGGACTGCATCCTATCTTATCTGATCCAATTCATTAATCTGCTCCAATCTGTGATTTTGTGCCTCTGTTAGATCAAGTCCTAGCTGGACTGCCATTTTAAAATTTTGAATCTGAAACTTTATGGGAAACAAGACTTGTTTTCCATAAACAAGTTCATAAGGGGTATAACCTGTTGTGCTTCTCCATGTAGTCCTATAGGCCCACAAGGCTTTAGGAAGTCTGTCTGCCCAATCTCTTCTATGTAAATGAACAGTCTTTGTTAGGATCCCTTCAATGAGCTTATTGGTAGATTCCACTTGGCCATTTGCTTGTGGATGATAGGGAGTATATTTTCTGTGTCTGATTTTGTACTTCTCTACCATTTGTTCCACCAACTTTGATGTGAATTGAGCTCCTCAATCTGTAACAATTTCTCTTGGGACACTAAAACGAGTAAAAATATCGTCAAAAAGAAAATTAACTACAGATGCTTCAGTAGTAGAAAGTAATGGCTTGGCCTCTACCCATTTGGTAACATAATCAGTGCAAACTAATATATATTTGTTTTGTCTTGATGGAGGACTAATAGGTCCTACAAAATCTAAAGCCCATTTCTCAAAAGGTTCAATATGTACCTGAGGCTGCAATGGCATCTCACCTGAAGGAGAAGGTTTCCCTACCCTTTGGCAGCTGTCATACCTTTTGACATACTCTTTAGCATCTTTAAAGAGGGATGGCCAATAGTATCCTAAATGAAGGATCTTATAAGCTGTCATTTTATCAGCAAAGTGTCCACCACAAGGTTCATCATGACATGCCTTGAGGATCTCAGACATCTTGTCTTCTCGAACACATCTCCTAATAATAAAGTCTGGACCTATTTTTTATAACTCATTAACAACCCATGAATATTTTGCATTGTCATAAATGATCTTTCTTTTATCTCTTGCATTCATAATTGAAGGAAATTTCCCTGAAACTAGATAATTGACAATGTCAGCAAACCAAGGAGTTTGAGTAGAAATTGCAAAAAGATATTCATCAGGGAATTGATCTTCAACTGGAGTATTGTCTTTAATGTTTTGGAGTCTTAATAGGAAATCAACTACTGTATTTTTTTTTCCAGGCCTATCTAGAATGGTGATGTTAAATTCCTGTAAAAGCAATAACCATCTTATGACTCTGCCATTGATAATTGATTTGTTCATTAGATATTTAATTGCTGAGTGATCTGTGTAAAAAAAAGTTTCATAGCCTGTTATATAGTGTCTGAATTTATTTATGGCATGACCAACAGCTAAGAACTATTTTTCAGTTACATTATAATTTAACTCCGAAGGGGTAAATTTTTTACTTGTATAGTAGATGGCATAAGGAATCAGGTCTTTTTGTCCCAATACAACTCCTAAAGCTGTATCTGAGGCATCTATTGAAATATGAAAAGGTAATTTCCAGTTAGGTCCCCTTAAAATAGGTGCTTCAGAGATTTTTGTTTTCAGGGTCTCAAAGGCTAACTGGAAATCAGGATTCCACTTGAATTCACAATCCTTGGTAAGTAGTTTGAAAAGTGGAGATGCTATCTTGGTGAATTTTTCTATAAATCTTCTGTAATACCCTGTAAATCCTAGAAAACTCCTAACATCTTTTTGAAAACTTGGAACAGATAAGTTAGAGATGACTTCAACTTTTGACTCATCAATTCTAATCCCATCTCCTGAAATGTGATGCCCCAAAACAATCCCTTCAGTAAACATCATGAAACACTTCTCATGACTTAGTGAAAGATTTGCTTCTTTACATCTCTTTAAAACTTTTTCCAAGTTTTCTAAGGCTTCTTAAAATGTGTTTCCATAGACTGTGATATCATCCAAATATACCTCTACACAGTCATGTATTAGATCTGAAAAAATTCCTAGTACTACCCTTTGAAATGTTGCAGGTGCATTACATAGTCCAAATGGCAATACTTGGTAAGCATAGGTACCCCAAGGATAGGTAAATGTGGTTTTGTCTTGATCTTTGCTACTTGAATTTGATTATAACCACTAAACCCATCTAAAAATGAGAAGCACTTTTTTCCAGCTAATGTATCTAACACCTGATCTATGAAAGATAGGGAAAAATGATCTTTAAGAGTAGCTTTGTTTAATTCCCAGTAGTCAATACATACCCTCCATTTACCATTTTTCTTTGGCATAAGTACCAAAGGAGAAACCCATTGACTATCTAAAATGGGATAAATAAAGTTGACATTTAACAATTTCTGCAATTCTTCTTTAACAATCTCCCTAAGGTTTGGATTCATCCTTCTCTGAGGTTGTCTGATTGGTTTAAAATTTTCCTCTATGTAGATGTGATGAGTGCAAGTCTTAGGGCTTATCCCTTTCATATCAGTGTACTCCCATGCATATGCAGAAGAATGTCTCTATAATATTTTGACTAGCTTTTCTTGTTGAAATTTCTGTAGGTTATTGTTTATGTTTAAAGTTTTACCTGGAAATATCTCAATTGTAGAGCTGCCAAATTTATCCATGGAGTAAAGAGACATCTGTCTTGATGATAAAAACTCGATATTGGATTCTTCTTGAAATTTTTCATGTTTGTATTTTGAAGAGGATTCAAAATTTTCTAAGGTATGTAGAAATTTGAATAACTGATATATTATTCACCAATATTCTCCTGATCACACACTATTTTAGCTTCATGCATAATACAGAATCTCTTCTACCATTGATCATCACATGCGGAAATAAAATCAATTGCATGCACACATTAAAACCACAAACAATCACACATATGAACACGGTATTTAATGGGAAAGCTTAAAGCTGAAAACCCCAACTATCTGTATATTATATGTCATGGAGATCATGTAACAATCATAGTACAAAGCTCCTCACAAGCTCTCAGCACCACCTCCAATTGCTACACACTATCAAGCTAGATCTAGCAAAACACATGCTCCAATATTTTGCCACTTGATAGCCAGCCTCTATTGTGTAATCAATGCTATGGGATGGCTCATTAAATAACATAAACCACCTGGCTTGTATTGCACAATCCTCATGGGCTTCTCCAATTATCTGTGTGTTGCAAATAACAACTGTATAGTCACAACTGATAGTTAACCTGCTCTTTCACCTATTTTTGCACTGGTCTCCACTGAAACTGTCCATGCACTGAAGTTAACTGATGCATTCTTTAGTTGATCAATGAGTTTATAATTAGTGAATTAATTAATAATTAATTCACACCACTCTCACTAATTGTATCAATTAGTTAAACTGAATACAAATAGCTCAACTATGTTTCGATTAGTTAAACAGAACACAACTCCATTAACTTCCTCAATCAACTCCACCAAACTCTGTCACATGAGTTCTAACTGAAGTATCCATGCAATAGCTCCACATAACCCTCAGGAATAGTGTAATTCCTTTTGTCAACTCCTGTGCCACATCTGTGCACTTAACTGAAGTGCTCCAAGAGAATCAGATAATGTTTAGAGTCTAAATATTATTAAGAGCTAATAATATTTGACATATCTATTTTTAGACTCGCAATCTAAAAATAGATTCCGCCCAATATGTCTAAAAATAGAAGCCCATCTATTTTTTCCGACTTGACCAACCATCCACAAATAACATCCTGCAACTCATAGAACATGATCCATATGTCTAAAAATAGACATTGCACCAAAAATAGCCTGCGGGCCCACTTAGTGAAGGCGACTTCTTTCCACTAAGCTCATCATCTTGTTGCAATATCAACAAGGTATTTAGAATTTGGCTTGTTAGCCACCCATAAATTCTGTCATATCAGGTGGTGGATAAATGATGTTAGATAGCCTTCAAGAAACAATTTCATTGATAAAAATTGCTGATGCTTAAAGTCTTTTGATAAAATCCTATCCTTTGGACAATCATCACTGCTTTTCCACCTTTTCAACTCAGAATTTCTACTGTCATTACATGAAGAGAAAATGTTGCAAGCACCATTTTTTCCCCTTTCCCTTTCTTCCAAAACTAAGCTCATCTTTTCCTTTCCTTCTCCCATGAAATCCCTCATTTTCATGATTTTTCCCTTTCCCCTTCATCAAAATCCTTTGATAAAGCTTAAAACCCTTTCTTAGCCTTATCAAAACCCCCAAAAATATTTGAAAAACATTCAAAATCCATAAAGATCATATTTTTATGTATTGTAAACTTAAGCCCCCTTGGGCTAAGTCTTTAATCCCCCCCTCTCCTTACGCCCAGGTGCCAGGACTGAGCGCTAAGTCTTCTAAGCGCTTATTACATTACCCCATGCCTATCAACCCTCATCCACAATTCCTTGGTCATATGGCTTTCCATATCACCAGTGGCCCCGAAATCGGGCACCAAGTCATTTTTGAATACTAAAAATGTCCGCCCGAAGTGTAAAACCTTTGGTTTGATATTATTTTAACGTTTTTTTTTATATTTATAAATTACCGCTAGCACAAAATTTAAATCACTCTGCACCGTCGATCTAATCTGAAGATCAGACGGTGCGGAATTCATCTCCCTGGTGGTCCCGCCAACCACTCACTGTCGCGAAAACCACGCGGTATCCATCGCACTACTTTTTGAGCGCGGGAAGTTTTTCCCGATTGACAACGATTCCATACGCTGGCCGACGCGTGTCCTGGGCACCGTTCGCAAAACCGTCGTCCATCATGCATTAAATATCGTATGTGGACCAGGCGCGATATTGATGCGCGCCATCTGATCTGAGGCCACCCATCGGACGGCGATCGCTCACCAAAGATGCCCACACGATAACCAGGCTCCGACGCATCGATAACAACATCTCCACCGTCGATCTGGTCTGCAGATCGATGGCCCAAAATTCATTGCCCGTTTTCTCCATTTTGACTTTCCACCTACGTTCCCGACCGTCGATTTCGCGCAATCGACAGATCCGATTCAAATCCTTCTTTCGCTCTCCTCTGACCTCTCTTGATCAATCTCGACCGTTGGATGATGCCATCCAATGGCCGTGCTTCCTCCACATGCCTTCTGAAGTAGTTAGCCCAGGCACACAGGATTTTATAATATTTGTTTGTATTTTGCAGGGTTAAATGGTTTTCTCACCATTTCTAAAGAAAATTTAGAAGCAGAAGGTGATGATCCTCCCGCCTCTGATTCATCAAAGAGGATCATTCGCGGGGTTTCAAATTCACGTTTTCATCAAAGACCCATGAGGCATTGATGCCATATCATCCCTGCGTAACCCTGCACACCAGAAAAAACACATGAATCAAGCATAGTCAGAGAATATCAGTGTCAAAGGAAAAATGGTACCAGGACAGAAGTTTGAAGACATATTTGCGGGAATTTTGGCTAGGACGGATTATCAAAAGCCTAACCCTTCCGAATGAAACAAAGTTTAAAGAAAGACGTAAGTGTTTTATCAAAAAGAAAGCGTAAGCTGCCACATCAGGGGCTAATTGAATCCCCCAGCTACCTCAGAGCCACCTGCAGCCTCAAATCAATCAAAAGAAGGCCAAAGTTATTACCAGACCAGGAGATATTTTGCATCAATACAGCTGAACAATTATTCCAACTAAAGGAACTTATTGTAAACTGTCAGCAGAAGTTATTGCCAAGATAACAAGAAGCCTTGAATTCAACAAAATATTTCCAGCAAAGCCTAATAGTTAATGTAAACCAATTAATACAGGGGAAATATCAAAAAACTTCTCTATTGAGCCCCTTAAAGGCCGAGAGACAGTGCACTGTATTGATTGAACTTAGAAGATATTTTATCCCATTTTCACCTCCTCATTCTTCTATAAATACTTTTGTAGTAGATGAGGAGTGGGTTGGTTGATCACTAGTTGTAATATTGGAACTCTTTGAAATAATACATAGTCTGTTGAAGTTGAAAAAAAATTGAAGTCTTGGAAGCCCTGATGATGTTGTTGCATGCTTGTGACTGAGAAGGCTCTATCATTGGATCCATGAGCTTGGTTGTTGGTGAAGTATTTTGAACTGTTTAATGTTTTTCCCTTGTTTTAATTATGTTCCATAAATTCTTACTACAGTAGGTTGAAAGTTTTGGGCTAAGAAATGACTCCTGGAAGCACCTTAGACCTGTTCATCCTTCACTGTTTTATGTTTTCTTCTGCTGAAGTATTTTAGAGTCTTTAATATCTCTCTTTAGTCTTCATGCTCGTTCATTTCCTTTATAGTTCGAATAGTTGGTTTCAGCATGATTTATGGTTTTCCCTGCTTGTTTGCTGCCACTTAAAAACTATTATTGAAGTCTCCCTTTGAAGTTTCTTGTTTATAGTGAATCAAGGAGGTCTGTTCCGATCTTGCCCTTTGTCCTTGCTTAAACAGTTGCCTTAAAGGTCTTTATAGTTGAAATCATAGATGTGTTAGGTGTTCCCTCTTCTATGACTGCAATTATCAGTGAATCTTTTATGTTTTCTAAGTCATTTGAAATAAAATCTTTGAGGAAATAGGGTGTTCCCCGAATCTTAGATTTCATTTTAAAAGTTGTTTTGAAATCATTATTTACTTAAAGTTGTGATTTGTAGAATTCATGGTTAGCCCTGTCTACCAAATATCTCTTTATTATTCAAGTTGTGCTTTCAAATTCCCTTTGTTTGAGAATTAAACTTCTCTTTCCAAATCATTGATGTCCATCTCATTCCAAAACCAAAGGATCCTGCGGCCAAGTTACATTTCCCTCTGATATCCCATATCCATTGATGAGTATGTTATGAAATATTATTGACTCCATTTCCCAATGAACCAGATGTTTCTCCATTCTATATATCTTTCCTAGACCTTTCATGTTCTGTTGTATCAATCCAACCAAACAAATAAACAAACACCTGCTCTTAATAACTAGTCTAAAATCCATATGCTAAGCACACAAGATAAAACTTTGCAAACAAACATTTAAGAGATCCCTCTCTGAGAGTAGGAGGACTAGATCCTGGAACTCTAAAGATTGGTTCTGATGTTGCCTTGTCTTTTGATTTGACAAACTATCAAAACACGGGACACCAACATAATGGCGATCACGGGTGGACCCTGAGTAAAATATTTAAAACAAAACACTCATTGTCTAGTATAACATAAGTAACCTCCCTTAAGCACTACCAAGCAATGGTAATCATCATAGGACTTAATTGAATCAGTGACAAACTAAGTAACCCTTAGGATTCTCGTTAAACCTTATCAAACCTTGAAGGAAGCAGTTACCAAGCCATAAGAGTGAACTCTGTATGATTAAACACCTTAGCTAAGTGCTAAATCAGTTTTAGGACACTCTCTTAACCTTTAAGACCAAATTAACTCAGAAAAACCCAAAAATATTTTAGTTTGGCTTCATAATAAATTTGGTGGTGGACCATAAAACCTTTTACCTCCAAAAGAGCTAAAAATTTCCACCTGGTGACTCCACAAAACAGACCTTTAGACTCCACTATGAAGATCCATAATCTTTATAACATCATACAAAATCATTTAGAAGGCTTTAGGATTAAAGTTTTCTTCCTTTAAAAAGATCAGTTAGCCTCTTAAAAAGATTTTCATACTTGGTCAACACTTTTCTTTTAGCTAGATTCGAAAAAAACAGCATAGTGGCTCCTAGAAAGATTCATACTAGAGCTTTCCCTGACCCAAACCCGCCGGAAATAGTTGAAAACCCTGAGAGTATACTTAGGGAGTTTCCTAAGATTAAATTTTCAACTGTTTTCAAATCACCCTTGAGAACTAATTCACTTCCTAAAAATCTTGCAGCTCTACACCAATCACAAGTCGACTTAAGAAATCCTTTTAGAACTAGGTTGCTTGATGATATAATTCAGATAGACTCTGAGTCTTCACTTTCGTACCCACAACAAAGTGAACATCCTAGTAGTAGAGAAACCACACCACCTGATTTACATTTCCTTCTAAATTTAGGTGTCTCTCATCCAAGATCAGCTCAACAATCTATTCATCCAACGTCCACTATTCAAATCATTTCATTGCAGCCTACTTTACCTGTTGCAAATCCACCTCTTGTAAATCCACCCTTATTTCCAACTATGGCAACATGGTATGCCCCATTAGTGTTACCACAACCTCTGCTTCCCCTACCAAATGATTACCAATCCAAAATCCCTCACTTCACTAGAAAAGAATCTACAACAACACAAAATCATGTAGATAGGATGGAAGATGCATTTGATTACATGGAGATAGAAGAAGAAACTGTGAAGATGAGGATCTTCACCCAAAGTTTAGGAGGAGATGTAAAGAAATGGTTTAAAAACCTACCTCCTAACAGCATAAACGATCTCCTTGCTTTGCATCAGACATTCATCAACAAATGGGAACTCAAAAAGAATCCTCTCCAAATATTAGCAGAATATAGCAGCCTTAAGAGAAATCAAGGGGAGAGTGTTCATGATTACTCCACTAGGTTCAATAGCGTTTACAATGCTCTTCCACCTCACATGAAACCTCCTCAAGGCATGGCCTTAGTAAGGTATCCCGAAGGCCTTGATGCTAAAATGAATTATGAATTAAGAGGGAGAGATTACTTAACCTTAGAAGACATGCAGAAAGGAGCTGTTAGTGTTGAAGCAAACATTATTGAGAAGAGAAATAGGTTAAGAGCAGAGAAGAGGGTAACTTATAAAGATGATATCGCACCCTCAACCTCTGACACAAAAATTGATAACCTAGTGAAGGTGATGGAGAGGATGCTTGAAAAGATAAACTTAAATGATAGAGTGCCACCAAGAGAACCTCAAAATAACCAAAACAGAAATAGAAATCAGAATTATAGAAGAGACAACAATCAAGATAAGAAAAATGAAAGTGACCAATAGATTAGACCTCCCTTTCAACAGAACTATGTAGATCAATTTGAGGAAGATAGGGAGTTGGAAAGGTTGGAAGAGTCTCATGTAAACTTGATTGGATCAGACAGTGGGGATGATGTTTTCCTCATTGAGGAAGAACAAGGTTTCTTTTATGACCAAAATACAAACACCTATGAAGATTCTGATGACTATAGATTGGGGTTTGAAAATGCAATCATGGAGGTACACAAACAATATGATCTTAGGAGCAAGGGGAACATAGATAATTCCAAGGACAAAAACACTAGCACCGCTGTCAAGAAAAACGCAAAAAACCAGCCCAAAAGGACAGCAGAGAAAGCCAACATTTTGGCCAAGAAACCATACTTAAACAAAGACAAAAGTGTCCAGCCAAATGTTGAACAGATCACCACTAGCACTTCAGCTAGTGGTCCTAATAAAACTCCCCCAATTACCAGTCCAAACAAGGTTCAGCAAATCAAAGTTGCCAAAAAGAATTCAATTGAAAAAACAGATGTAAATATCAACAAGTCAATTATTCCTTTCAGCCTTGAGGGAGAGATTGCCAAGATAAAAATTACCATCCCCCTATCTAAATTAGTAACCCAAGAGGTGTATAAAAACCAAGTTTTGAAAGCTTTGAACTTAGGAAGTGATACTGACACCTTAAACTTGACAGATGACAAACCTGAGTTGTTGTTTGGTCCAGAAGTTGAAGGAAAATACCAAGAAGGGGTTGTACCTCCCTTCTATGTTAGTTTGAACATACATGATAAAATCTTACATAATGCCATGTTAGACTCTGGAGCTTCACATAATCTAATGCCCAAGGTAGTGATGGAAAGCTTAGGCTTAGAAATTAATAAACCATACAAAGACTTGTATTATTTTGACTCAAGAAGAGTCAAATGTTTGGGTTTAATAAAAGAATTGTGTGTTAAGTTATCCCAAATCCCTGCTAAGAGCTTAGTCATGGACATAGTTGTAGCTGACATTCCCCCTAAGTATGGCATGCTCTTATCAAGATCTTGGGGAGCCAAACTTCAGGGGAGCCTTCAAATGGACATGTCTTATGCCAACATCCCTATTTTTAACCAAAATAGAAGACTATACAGGGAATCTCACATGAAGTGCATGGTGAGCAACATAGAAAAACCAAACAACTCTCCAATATATTCTGTTCAATCAAGTTTAGATTCCTTTATCTTATGTAACGAAGATGAAATTACTCAACAAGATAAATAAAACATGGACCCAATCAGTTCACCAGAACAATCCAATCTTCCCCTCAATCAAATTAAAAACATTACCAATCAACAACAACAAGAAAATGAAAATAGGAATGACATACTTTGGACAATAAACTTTGATGGATCTTGTAATAAAACAAGTGCAGGAGCAGGGGTGTGGATTCAAAATACAAATCAGAGTTTTTTTATATAAATTGGATTTCCCATGCACTAATAATATTGTTGAGTATGAAGCACTTCTCCTGGGCTTACAATTGCTTAAAAAGTTAGAAGCCCAGAGGATATCAATCTTAGGAGATTTTGAACTTATCACAAGACAAATCAAAGGAGAATACTCAGCTAGAAATTCAAAACTTAGGGAATACCGAAACGCTGTTGTTGAGCCCCAAAGGTGTCCTTTCCTTTCACCAAATTTCACTTCATTTCCTTTGTCCCTTATCAATTATAGGCTTAAAATATCAATAGGATTAATTGAAGTCACTTTAGGAATGCATACAATGACTGACTTGCTATATTTTCATGGTTTTGTTGTTGTAGTAATTTTTTACTAGACTCAGCTACAAAATGCAGCCATTCTGTAGCCAGTCGCCTATTCCGCAACTATATTCATGTTTACACAGGTTACAGGTGTCACTTAGAGGAAAAACACATATGGTTGAAATCCAAACTTCATCTACATCGTTACTTGTCCTCTACTAAGTCTGAGTAAAAACCTCCAAGTGGTTATGCACGTGGAAGAAATAAAAACTAAGAGGCAGACTTCTACCGGGACAAGAACTCTACAGATGTCTTCAGCAAGAGTACGAGGCTTCCACATGAGTTCTAATTTTATTTTAATTGGGAAAGACACTTATCCCTATTTCCTCTCAAGGGTAGTTATGTATTTCTTTTATAAGAATGACTCGGGAGACCGAGAGACAGTTAGCTAGATTGATGTTTTGTTGTTAGATCTCAAAAGACTGTAATACTTTGTTTTTGAAGTATTTTTCCTTTAATGAAAGAAGAGAAACTTTAATACGAGATCTAAAGCAATATTGAGTAGATTTGTGTGCTAATCCGGTGGTAGAGGGCCCCTATTGCCCGAGAAGCTCTGTGCATACTATTTAGATAAGTAACTTTAGCCTTGTTTCACTCCTAATTCAAGTAGTTTTCTAAACTTTATGTTTTTATGCTCATTCACATCAAATGTTACAGCCAGTCTTGTTCTTATGAGTTATTCCAAAATATCACTAACAATGAATGAGACATAGCTGTAGTATTTTAGAGCTTAGTTGCGTTTTTTTTAACTTTATGTTTTTATGCTCATTCACATCAAATGTTACAGCTAGTCTTGTTCTTACAAATTGTTCCAAAATATCACTAACACTGAATGAGATATAGTTGTAGTATTTTAGAGATTAGTTGCATTTTAGTTCAGTTGTATTATTCCGGAGGTTAATGGCACTCTAGTTCAATTATTTTCACTATATTTTAAGTTTGAATGATTGTATTCTAGTTTTGTTAAATAAGACTTAACGGCCTTCATTATTTACAAACTACTCTTGTTCTTAAATTCTACTAATACATCATTATCATAGGAACAAGAATTGGTAGTGTCATTTTTGAAGTCTTGACTGTTCTGCAATTTCTCATAATTTCACAAACTGCCTCTTTCCCAAAGCTATTCCAAAAGATTTCTAACTCTTGAATGAGGTTTAACAGTGATATTTTGAGTTGTAGAATGGAATAATTTCAGTGTCATAGGTTAGAGTAGAATTCCTCACTATGTTGCAGACTATCTTTTCCAAATGTGTTCCAACAAATTTCTAGCCATGGATGAGATTTTCTCTGTGATGTTGTAGGTTTTTGTTTACTTAGAAGAACCTCATTGCATTAAACTTATCCTTTTATGAAGTTATTCCAACATATTTCTAATGAATGAATTGGACTGAGTTCATGTTATGAGTTCTTGAGTTCATGTTATGAGTTATTAAGTTCATGCTATGAGTTATTTTTTGTTTGTTAAGTTTTGCATTTTCTGTTCTCAAGTGCCATACATAGTTTAAAATAGATTTTGCTCTGTTTTAGTGTGACCAACAACTTCTCTTTACCAACACTTAGTTCTTTTCCTCTTAGCATAAAAAAAACACAAAACCACAAAACCAAAAACAATAGAAAAACACTAAACACAACGAAGTAGGAAGCAAATACCTAGGCACATATAGTGCACTTCACTTCAACAGTTTACTAGCCCTGGTTGACAATTTATGACATCAATTTAGGAACACTAAGTTGAGAAGACAACTTCCCTTGATCTATTGAAAACCTTTGAAAAGTATGAACTTATTTTCATTCCAAGAGAACTAAATCATCTGGAAAATTAACTCGCTTTCAATGCCAGCAATTTCCAAATACTTGAAATAAATGAACAACTTAGTGTGAAGGTAAAACACAGGCCTGCTGTGCCTAATAACGAAGTTCACTGGAAAGTGTTTGATTCTGACAAACACATAGATGATTTCTTGAAATCAGAAAATGATTTCAGCATACCAATATTAGAAACCAGCCATAAAGAAAATTGTTTGTATATTGAACAAATCCCAGAAGTTAAAATGACATATACTATTGATATAAATCATTGTGAGAATCCTTTTGAAGCAGAGATAATTGACAATGCAGACCAAGAAGACTTGGAAGTTTTACAATGCAAAAATGATAAAATTCCAAGAGGTCTAGCACCTTTAGAACACCTTTTTTATTTTAACGATGTAGCCAAAGAACCAAGAATGGAGCCTGTGGAAACAGATGTAGAAGAACATAACATAGGCAGTCTAGCAGAACCCAAGATGATCAAACTTTCCAGCACTCTCCCAGATCACATAAAATTGCAGTACATAGAGCTGTTCAAAGAGTTTAAAGATGTTTTTGCTTGGGGATACAAAGACCTAAAATCATATGATACCAACATCATCCAGCATAAAATTCCTTTGAAGGAAAATAAAAAGCCTTTCAAACAAAAACTAAGGAGAATAAATCCTCTCTTACTACCTCTGGTTAAGGTAGAGATTGAAAAAATGCATGATGTTGGAATCATAGTACCCATTAGATTTTCAGAGTGGATATCAAACTTAGTTTCTGTTAGAAAGAAAACAGGGGAAATCAAGCTCTGTATTGACTTCAGAAATTTAAACAGAGCCTCTTTAAAAGACAACTACCCCTTACCCAATATGGACCATATACTTCAAAGGGTAGTTGGGTTAAGAAGGATTTCCCTCTTAGATGGGTTCTCAGGTTACAACCAGGTGTTAGTGCTCCCAAGTGATCAAATCAAAACTGCTTTTACCACACCTTGGGGCACCTTCATGTATGTCAAAATGCCTTTCAGATTGATGAATGTAGGGGCCACTTTCCAAAGGGCCATGGACATAGCCTTTTCTGAAGACATTGGCTATTTCATAATCATTTACCTTGATGACATAATCGTTTTCTAAAAAACCGATGAAGAAAATCTGATTCACCTAAGAAAAGTTTTGAGAAGTGTAGGAAATTTGGTTTATCATTGAATCCCAAGAAGACACTCTTTGGTCTCCAAGAAGGTAAACTTCTTGGCCATATAATTTCAGAAGAGGGAATCAAAATAGACCCTACAAGGATAGATGGCATATTGCAGATCAGCCATCCAAGGAGCCTCAAGGAGTTGCAATCTTTCATCGGAAAGATTAATTTTCTGAGAAGGTTTATTCCTAATCTTGCTGAGCTATTAAAAAACATTACAAACATGCTTAAGAAAAATGTCGGTGTAAAATGGACTTTACCAGCTAAACAATCATTCGAGTTTGTCAAACAGGCTCTTACTCAAACACCAGTCCTGATTAGTCCAGATTTTACCAAAGATTTTTACATCTTTTCCTTTGCATCTGAACATACAATAGTTGTAGTTTTACTTCAAAAGAATGATTTGGGGCAAGAACAACCAATATATTTCTTTAGTAGGGCCTTGAGAGATGCTCCTCTCAAATATAACATCATGGAGAAGCAAGCCTTGGCATTAGTGAAAGAATTAAAAGACTTTAGGGTCTATATTTTACACTCTCACATAATTGCTTTTGTTCCACATATTGTTGTCAAGGACATTCTAAGTCAAGACCCTGATGGTAAAAGGGGAGAATGGATTACAACTATTCTTGAATATGACTTAGAAATTAGGCCCACCAAACTAGTTAAAGGGAAAGGATTAGCAAAACTTATGGCTGAGTCTAACTTCCAAGCACTTGACATAAATATGGTAGATGTGTTGGAAGAAATAGAAGAATCCACTGCTCCTTTTATTGAAGAAACTTTTCTAAATTCTCCTTGGTATGCTGACATTGTTTATGTGATTTTATATTTAAATGCCACTCCTTCTCTGTCTAAAACTAAAGCTAGATTTTTGAAACAAAAAGCTTTGAGTTTTTGCATATTATATGGAGTATTATATTGGAAAAATGCTGTTGGAATTTTGCTTAAAGGTTTACTTGAAGACGATGCAGGGAAAATCATGCATGAATTGCATGACGAAGAATGTGGAGGACACCTCTACTGGAAGGCCACAACGAACAAAATTATTATATATGGTTACTATTGGCCTACCCTTTTCCCAGAAACTCAAAATTTGTTCATGTCTTGCCATAAGTGTCAAATATTTGATGGTAAAAGAAAACTCCTTCCCTTACCCTTACATCCCATCAGAGTTGAGGAAACTTTTCAACAATGGGGTTTAGACTTCATTGGGGAAATTCACCCATCCTCCTCAGCTCAACATAAGTGGATCCTCATAGCTACTGACTTCTTTACCAAGTGGATAGAAGCTATACCCTCCAGAAATGCTAATGACTCTGTCATTATCAAGTTCCTTGAAACAAATATCCTATCCAGATTTGGTTGTCCCAGAAAAATCATAACAGACAATGCTGCTACTTTTAAATCTAAGAAGATGGTTGATTTCTGTTACAAATACCACATAACCTTGGGCCATTCCATTGCTTACTATCCCCAAGGAAATGGATTAGTTGAATCTTCCAACAAGAGCCTCATCAATATCATTAAGAAACTGTTGGAACAGAATAAAAAATCATGGCACAGTAAGCTGGTTCATGCCTTGTGGGCTGATAGGTTAACTACAAAGAAATAAATAAATATGTCCCCCTATCAGTTATTTGATGGCATGGATGCAGTTTTTCCTACCTAATTAGGAGTTCCAGTCATGAAACTCCTTCAAGAAGTGCAGATTGAAGAGAATGATATGCAGAGAAGAATCAACCAAACAATCCATTTACAGCAGACCAGAGAAGAATTTTATAAGAGAACACAGTTGGTCCAAGAAAATATGAAGAAGCTATTTGACAAAAGGACTAAGGAAAACAATTTCCAAGTTGGAAATATTGTTCTTAAGTGGGATTCAAGGAGAGAAGAGAAGGGAAAACATGGCAAGTTTGAGAACTTGGAAGGGCCCCTATATTATTCATGCTAAGAGGGGTCTCAATGCATTTTTCCTGAAGGAATTGAACAGAGAGGATCTATATGGAGGTCCTGTCAATGGAAGAATGCTCAAGCATTACTTCTGCCAAGAATCATAAGTTTTAAAGCCTTTTATTTTACCTTTGTAAATATCATAGTCTTAACATTGTATTCAAGGTTATGAAAATCAAAAATACAAAAACAAAGAAAAGAAAGAAAAGAGGGCAAATTGTGAAAACAAGAAAGGTATAGCCCCATACCAAAAAAGAGAAACGAATCTGAAAGTGTTCGAGCTTAAATGCCACTCCTGAAAACACACTTATAATCAGTCAAACAGCCTAATCTTGACTAATTAGATTTAAATTTTCTGCTGATAGGATAGTGAATTTGATTTGCTGAACTGTTTAATCTTGGCTTATCAGTAGATAGTTTAGGATAGAAATCAAAGGTTCAAATATGCTCAAAATCAAAACCTAAATATTCCAAGCAAAGAGAATGACTCAAGTCTGTTTCAAATCCTAAGTCAAAGAAGAGGGAAATCTGGTTCCAATTAGCTCAAAATCTGAACCAGGGGATCAACAAAAAACAACTCAAACAAATTAAAAAACAAAGCTGTAAAAAGAGGAAGGAAGTGCTTTGAAAAAATTAGATCTTAAGCCTTCATTTTTGTTTTAATTTTGTGAAGAATAATGTCTATGTGTAGTTTTTTCTTATGCCGTAGACCAACATCAAATCAAACAGCTTAATCTGGACTTGAGTGTTTTTTAAATTTCTGTTGTAGAAATTAGAGAATAAAGTTTTTTGGACAGTTTAATCCCAACAAACATTGGATTAGGTAGAGAATCATGTGGACTCAACTGTTTAATCTGAGTCCATGGAGAAATAAGGAGTAGAAGTAGATTAGTTTTCCTACTTTTAAAAGAATAAAATGTTGTGAAAGTGTTTTACAATCCAAATGCACTCTAAAGAAGAAAAAAAATGTTAGATCAAGTAGGATTGGGTAGGTAGACATGTTGTGTTCATGAAGGTCCATTTTTGATTCATGAATGCTAATATGTTTCAGAGCAAAAGAAGATCATCCATAGAAAGGAAGGAAACCCAATGGATGAGGCAACTGATCAACCTCCCAGAGAATCCAAGTCTGAAATTCTTGATGCCTTAAAAAAGGCACCATCCCCAAGTGGAGCCACTGTTAGCCACCCATAAATTCTGTCATATCAGGTGGTGGCTAAATGATGTTAGATAGCCTTCAAGAAACAATTTAATTGCTAAAAATTGCTGATGCTTAAAGTCTTTTGATAAAATCCTATCCTTTGGACAATCATCACTACTTTTCCCCCTTTTCAACTCAGAATTTCTGTTGTCATTACATGAAGAAAAACTACTGCAAGCACCATTTTTTCCCCTTTCCCTTTCTTCCAAAACTAACCTCATCTTTGCCTTTCCTTCTCCCATGAAATCCCTCATTTTCATGATTTGTCCCTTTCCGCTTCATCAAAATCCTTTCATAAATCTTAAAACCCTTTCTTAGCCTTATCGAAACCCCCCAAAACCTTTGAAAAACATTCAAAATCCATAAAGATCATATTTTTATGTATTGTAAACTTAAGCCCCCTTGGGCTAAGTCTTTAATCCCCCCCTCTCCTTACGCCCAGGTGCCATGACTGAGCGCTAAGTCTTCTAAGGGCTTATTACATTACCCCATGCCTATTAGCCCTCATCCACAATTCCCCAGTCATATGGCTTTCCATATAACCTGTGGCCCCGCAATCGGGCGCCAAGTCATTTTTGAATACTAAAAATGTCCGCCCGAAGTGTAAAACCTTTGGTTTGATATTATTTTAACGTTTTTTTTATATTTATAAATTACCGCCGGCACAAAATTTAAATCACTCCGCACCATCGATCTAATCTGAAGATCGAACGGTGCAGAATTCATCTCCCCGGTGGTCCCCGCCAACCACTCACCATCACGAAAACCACGCTGTATCCATCGCACCGCTTTTTGAGCACAAGCGGTTTTTCCCGATCGACAGCGATTCCATACGCTAGCCGACGTGTGTCCTGGGCACTGTTCGCAAAACCACCATCCATCGCGTGTTAAATATCGGACGTGGACCTGGCACGATATTGATGCGCGCCGTCCGATCTAAGGCCGCCCATCAGACGTCAATCACTCACTAAAGATGCCCACACGGTAACCAGGCTCCAATGCATCGATAACGACATCTCCGCCATCGATCTGATCTGCAGATCGACGGCCCAAAATTCATCGCCCGTTTTCTCCGTTTTGACTTTCCACTTACGCTCCCGATCGTCGATTTTGCGCAATAGACGGCTCCGATTCAAATCCTTCTTCCGCTCTCCTCTGACCTCTCTTGATCAAGATCAACCGTTGGATGATGCCATCCAATGGCCATGCTTCCTCCACATGCCTTTTGAAGTAGTTAGCCCATGCATGCAGGATTTTATAATATTTGTTTGTATTTTGTAAGGTTAAATGGTTTTCTCGCCATTTCTGAAGCAGAAGGTGACAATCCTCCCGCCTCTGATTCATCAAAGAGGATCATTCGCGGGGTTTCAAATTCACGTTTTCATCAAAGACCCATGAGGCATTGATGCCATATCATCCCTGCGCAACCCTGCACACCAATAAAAACGCATGTTTCAAGCACAGTCAGAGAATATCAGTGTCAAAGGCAAAAGGGTACCAGGACAGAAGTTCGAAGATAGATTTGCGGGAATTTTGGCTAGGACGGATTATCAAAAGCCTAACCCTTCTGACTGAAACAAAGTTTAAAGAAATACGTAAGTGTTTTATCAAATAGAAAGTGTAAGATGCCACATCAAGGGCTAATTGAATCCCCCAACTACCTTAGAGCCACCTGCAGCCTCAAAGAAATAAAAAGGAGGCTGAAGTTATTACCAGACCAGGAGATATTTTGCATCAATACATCTAAACAGTTATTCCAACTAAAGGAACTTATTGTAAACTGTCAGCAGAAGTTATTGCCAAGATAACAAGAAGCCTTGAAGTCAACAAAATCTTTCCAGCAAAGCCTAATAGTTAATGTAAACCAATTAATATAGGGGAAATATCAAAAAACTTCTCTATTGAGCCCCTCAAAGGCCGAGAGACAGTGCACTGTATTGATTGAACTTAGAAGATATTTTATCCCATTTTCACCTCCTCATTCTTCTATAAATAATTCTGTAGCAGATGAGGAGTGGGTTGGTTGATCACTAGTTGTAATATTGGAACTCTTTGAAATAATACATAGTCTGTTGAAGTTGAAAAACAAATTGAAGTCTTGGAAGCCCTGATGATGTTGTTGCATGCTTGTGACTGAGAAGGCTCTATCATTGGATCCATGAGCTTGGTTGTTGGTGAAGTATTCTGAACAGTTTATTTTTTTTCCCCTGTTTTCATTATGTTCCATAAATTCTTACTACAGTAGGTTGAAAGTTTTAGGCTAAGAAATGACTCCTAGAAGCACCTTAGACCTGTTCATCCTTCACTGTTTTATGTTTTCTTCTGCTGAAGTATTTTAGAGTCTTTAATCTCTCTCTTTAGTCTTCATGCTCATTCATTTCCTTAATAGTTCGAATAGTTGGTTTCAGCATGATTTATGGTTTTCCCTGCTTGTCTGCTACCACTTAAAAACTGTTATTGAAGTCTCCCTTTGAAGTTTCTTGTTTATAGTGAATCAAGGAGGTCTGTTTCGATCTTGCCCTTTGTCCTTGCTTAAACAGTTGCCTTAAAGGTATTTATAGTTGAAATCATATATGTGTTAGGTGTTCCCTCTTCTATGACTGCAATTATCAGTGAATATTTTATGTTTTCTAAGTCATTTGAAATAAAATCTTTGATGAAATAGGGTTTTCCCCGAATCTTAGATTTCATTTTAAATTTTTTTTTGAAATCATTATTTACTTAAAGCTATGATTTGTAGAATTCATGGTTATCCCTGTCTACCAAATAGCTCTTTATTGTTCAAGTTGTGCTTTCAAATTCCCTTTGTTTGAGAATTAACCTTCTCTTTCCAAATCATTGATGTCCATCTCATTCAAAAACCAAAGGATCCTGCGGCCAAGTTAGATTTGCCCTTTGATATCCCATATCCATTGATGATATCCCATATCCATTGATGAGTATGTTATGACCTCTTATTGACTCCATTGCCCAATGAACCAGATGTTTCTCCATTCTATATATCTTTCCTAGACCTTTCATGTTCTGTTGTATCAATCCAATCAAACAAATAAACAAACACCTGCACTTAATAACTAGTCTAAAATCCATATGCTAAGCACACAAGATAAAACTTTGCAAACAAAAATTTGAGAGATCCCTCTCTGAGAACAGGAGGACTAGATCCTGGAACTCTAAATATTGGTTCTGATGTTGCCTTGTCTTTTGATTTTCCAAACTATCAAAACACGGGACACCAACATGGCTATCTTCATTAATTTCTGAAATTGTGAAGAGAGGTTGTATGTCTTCTTCATCCTCAATCCATTGAGTATCATCTAACTCTGTAATTGTTCTTGCTAGAGGATAAAAGGTAAATTTCTTGGTTGAAATACCATCAGAGATGCACATATCACCGGATATACAGCTAATGAAAGCATCAACTGTAGCTAACCAAGGTCTTCCTAATATAATAGGATGTCCTCCTAGATTATTTTTAGGATTTAGGATCATAAAATCCACAGGGTACTCCCAAGAATCTAAGGACACTGGAATGTCTTCTATTACCCCATCAGGTTTAATCACAGATCTATCTGCTAATTTTAATAATGTGGGTGTAAAAATAAGATTAGGAAGTTTTAGTTTATCCATGATTTGTCTACTCACGATATTGATTGTTGCTCCTAAATCAATGTGTGTGTTTTGGATCTCAGTTCCATTGATGTGTATTTTAACAACTGGATTTCTCGGGTCTAGATACTTTGGAATAACAATATTACCCATCATGATATCTGCTATTTTTCCTGCCAGTTGAATTTTCTTTGTCTCTTTTATTCTTTTTCCTGTTTTTTTCATGCTCAACTCCTTTATTGTCTTTGCTAAGATTGGAATTTCCTTGATAGCTTGTAATAATGGAATCTTAATACAAACACTTCTTAGCTCATCTAGGAAATCATAATTGGGTACCATAATTTGTTTCTCTACACCCTTATCAATTTGTAATCTTTCTGGAAAGGGAGGTGTGGAGGTGAATGTTGATGGCTAATATAATATAGGAGTTGAAATTATTGGTTCTTTTTGTTTTGATTTTTCAATATTTGGGTCTTCAAGACTTTTATTTACCCGTAGAGAATCTTCCTCAGAGTTATTTTTCTCTTGTATGATTATAGAAGGTTTCCTCTTTTCAAGTATTCTTCCAAACCTAAGTTGAACATCATTAAGGTCTAAAGGAGTAATCAAGTAGGTTGGGAACTGTTGACCTTCTATCATGTATGTGTTTTGAGGGTTTTTATTGTTGGGGTTTGGTATAGGTTGGGTAGGTAACTGATTTGCTTTCTGAGGAAATGGTAATGGAAGTGGTGGATTTTGATGTTGTGGATTTCGTTGAGGGTTTTGTTGAGGAGGGAAATTTGGATATGGTGGATAAGATGGTGGATATTGATAATACTGAGAGTATCTTCCATAGGGATTTTGTGCTCCTTGTGCCCAAGTTTGAGATTGATTTTGGAATTGGGGCCAAGGTTTCTTGCAAGAATTCCAATTTGGTGGGGGTTGATTATACATCTGATCATTGAATCCTTGTGTTTGAAGTCCTTGCCAAGGCCTCCTAGAGACAAAAATGAGAGATTCTGTGGAATTTGTAGGGGTTTCTTCCTGAAAGACAGCTTTAAGACTAGGAAGTGAAGGAAAACTCTTGGTCTCATGTTTTTATGAACAAATTACACAAGTCTCTACTATTTTTGCATCTAAAGGGCACTCTCTCAAGGCATGCTTATTTCTACATTTGGGACAAAATATTGCTAAGGCATCAGATTCACCTTTTTTCTTGTTTTGTAACTTAAGGGTGTCTATTTGTTCACTAAGACTCCCTAAAATGTCATATTTGAATTCATCAAGCATATGTCCTATTTCTGCCCTACTTACTGTCCCAGAAGTAGACTTACTTGCCCTTGCAAGAGTAGGGTCTTTTGGTCCTTTTAAAGTTTTAGATTCCCTCTTGAAAGGTTGATACATAATTCAGCTATTTCAGGCAATGTGAGCTGAGATATATCCCCTTTTCCCATCATATTAATGATATCTAGCCATTCATCCCTAATTGTCTTCAATAAGAGAGCTTTCAAAGTATCTTGGTCTAAGCTTTCCATTTTTTCTCTCTTTATGTTATAGTTAAATCTTTCCAACAAATCTTCTAGATTTTCATCCTCTTTTTGTACCATTTTAAACACTTCCTCCTTATGGTTGATTGGCATACAGTAATCCAAATGCCTCTCTAGAAATTCCTGTTTCATGTCTTCCCATGTCCTAATAGAACTATTGATTAAACTCATAAACCATTTTAATGCTGCTCCTTTCAATGTTGAAGGGAATAGTTTAAGTTTTTGGGCATCTTGTAAGTAATCATAGGTTCTACATAGGACTTCAAATTCAAATAAGAAGGTTTCAGGATCTTCACTTTTGAGTCCATAAAATTTTGGAAGGACAGAGGGTGAAATATTTTTCATAGTTGCATTGGTTTCTTCATCTACTATAGGAAACCAAAAAGAGCTTCCCATTTCCCTTCTACCTCTTCCTCTGCCTCCTTCTTCACCTCTACCTCATTCTCCTTCTGCACCTCTACCTCCTTCTCCTCTACCTCTACCTCTACCTCCTCCAAATATTGTATGTTCTCCATTAAAGACTCCTCCTCCCCCTTCTTCTGCCATCGTTGATTCTTCTGTGGAAGTGAAAAAGTTTATGTCTCTAGCAGGGGTCCTTGAATCTTCTTCTAAGACAGGTTCAGTGGATGAAGTGGAAGGTCTCTTTGATGGAATATCTGATCTTAAGTCTTCTAGAAGTCTATGATCAGTATATTATGGAATGTAGATTTGAGTTGGAGGTGTGCTGCCTCTTGGTCTTGGTGGAACAAGTGGTGTTCTAGGAATCAAGCTTCTGATTCTTATAAATCTACCCCTTGAATCTCTTTCTCTAAGCATATCATTGTTTTTAGGAGGTAGGAAATAAGGCTACCTAGTTACACTTCCCCGGCAATGGTGCCAAAATGTCTAGTCAACTTAGTGTTCCTAAATTGATATCATAAATTTTCAACCAGGGCTAGGAAACTGTTGAAGTGAAGTGCACCATATGTGCCTAGGTATCTTCTTCCTACTTCGTTGTTCTTAGTGTTTTTATAGTGTTTTTGGTTTTGTGTTTTTATGCTAAAGGGAAAAACTAAATTACTAGCAAAGAGAAGTTATTGGTCACACTAAAGCAGAATAAAATATACTCTAAACTATGAATGGTACCAAGAACAGAGAACGCTAATCCATAGATTGTAAAGCTACTAAGAAAAGTAACTCATAAAATTAAACTTAGTCCAATTCATTTCATTAGAGGTATGTTGGAACAAACTGAGAAAAGGATTAGTTTTTATGTAATGAGGTTCTCTTAGTAAATAACAACTTAAAACATCACAGAGAAATCTTATTCGTTGTTAGAAATCTGTTGGAAAAATTTGAGAAAAATATCATCTGTAACATAGTAAAGAATCCTATGCTAAAATAACTTATGACACTAGAATTAACTCATTCTGCAACTCACAATGTTACTATTAAGTCTCCTTCAAGGATTAGAGATTTCTTAGAACAAATTGGGAAAAAGACTGCTTGTAAAATCATGAGAATCTCTTACATAATTGCAGAACACTCAATAACTCAAAATAATATAACTAATTCTCGTTCATATAATAGTGATGTGTTAGAAGATTTTGAGAACAAGAGTAGCTTATAAAATGATGAGGATCTTCTAAACCTAACTAATCAGAACTGAAATGCAATTAACTCAAAGTACTACAGTTAGATCTCATTCACGTATTAGTGATGTATTGGAACAGCTTATGAGAACAAGATTGACTGTAATATTCAATGTAAATAAGTGAAATAAAATATGATGCAAGAGGATAAACTCAGAAAACTGCCTAAGTTAAGAACAAAACAGAGTTAAAGGTTACTTATCTAGAAAATATGCAAAGGCCTTTTTAGATAGTAGGGGCCCTCTACCATCAGATTGGCACACGAATCCTTAACTCCTTAAAGTTACTTCAGATCATGCATCAAAGTTATACTTCTTTCATTAGAAGAAAATGCTCAGAAACAGATTATCAAAGTCTTTGAAAACTAAAAACGTCAACTAACTATTTCTCGGTTCACCGAGTTATTTTTATAAGAAAATACATAACTGACATTGAGTATAAATAGGCATAGGTGTCTTTTATAATCAAAATCGAACTAAAACTCCTGTTGAGGACTCGTATTTTGTTGAAGACACCTCAAGAGTCCTTATCCTTATAGAAGTCTGCTTCTTGGTTTTGGCTTTGTCCACGTGCATAACCACTTCCAGATTTTTGCTCAGCCCTCGTGGAGGACAAGGAATGATGCAGGAGAGTTTTGGAGTCTAACCATATACGTCTTTCCCTCAGATGACACCTGTAACCTATTTGAACACAAATATGGCTACGGAACATACGACAAGCTACAAAATGACTGCATTCTGTAGCTAAGTCTGCTCAGAAATCACTACGACAACAAAACCAAAAAAGTATAATAAGTCAGTCATTGCATGTATTCTTAAAGTGATTTTAATCATTCTTATTGATCTTTTAGGCCTATAAATGATAAAGGGTACATGGAATGAAGTGGAGTTTGGTGAAAAGAAAAGACATTTTTAGGGCTCAACAGCTCACATTGTATATAAGGAGGAGGATGGAAGCCATATGGGGTTAGCTTATTATTATGATTTTATGATTGTATGGTCTGTTTATACATACTTCTTTCTCTAGCTGTTTAGCTAAGATAGAGTGTTGTTTAGCACAAGGTCTTCCTGTGTAGGAATTCCTTCTCTTCTCTTAAGGAGCTATGGGAAGAGTCTTGCACCATATTGTCCACTATTTGGCTTGAGGCCAAGCTTCATATTCCTTTTCCAGTGCAGATCCTATTGAGGGTTTTATTGTTTCAGAAAGCTGTAGCAAGTGGAGGATAGATCTTTAGATCTAGGCCATCTCAATGCTTATTTTCAGTGGAGGATGGTTCTAGTCCATTGGGAGGATAGTATTGAAGGTTGTGAGCTATATTTCCATATATTGGCTCTAGGCCAGCATTATTTTATCCCCTACAGTGTAGAGAGAGTCCAGATCTGCGTTATTCCTGAAGGAGCTTCTGCAGGGTGATTCAGTGCACCATTTGGACAGCTGATTTTCTGAGTGTTGGGGATCTGCCCTTCACTTTGGAGATCTATTGGAGGAGATCAGTTTATTGTTTAAATCAGATCAGATCCACTTTATAGATCTGAATATTTCCATATATCTACAGTCTTAAAACTCATATCTACACTTTGTACATGGTGTATTGCTGAAAACCCCAAGGGGGATTGATAAAAGAGCTTGTATAGTGCATGGATCTATTGTAGATCTAAATTTTTGTCCACATGCTTGCCCTATACCTGATGCACAACCTATTTCTGTTACAAAGGTAATAAAATAACGTTGTCATGGTATTCCAGCTTCCATACATGGATGTAGTCTTTTTTTTGTATGATTTTCAGGTATTTATGGCATGGGAAGCCTGTTTAACTATGAAATAGTGATTTGTTTATGAATTCCTTTCACATCTAGTTACTATAATATCAGATCTAAGGGATACATGAGCTGTATTTAACTTTTATTACATACATTTCTAAAAAATGTGTTATTTAGCATGTATTGCTGAGCAGTCCTACTTTGGGATATTACAGTCGTATCAGAGCATGATCTTTGGCTCAGCCTGTGAATTTCAAGAACAAGATCATAATGATGGAAAGAATGAGTTTTCTCTCATCTCTTTTCAGATCTAAGAAGGACCTCACCAATGAGGTCAAGCAAAGAAGAAGTGAAGCCAAGTTAGGGTTTCAAGATGAGGAAGGTCCATGTACTTCTTATCAGAAAAAAGAAGATCCGGTATTGCATAAAGCTCCAAAGAAACATACTATGGCCTTTTCTTTGAAATATAAGAGGCATAGAAGTGAAGAATACTCAGATCATGAGATTATAAGTGAATATCTTGTAGAATATAAGTCTCAACCTAGAGCTATCAAGAAGAATCTGACTCTTCCAGAGTTTATTTAGCTCAAAGAAAAAATGAGACCTTGTAGCAATAGAAGAATGAAGGGCAATAGATTTCTATTGTCTACCTTTGATGGGTCATCCTCATGTACAATAAAGTATTGGGGAAGGAAGTTGGATGCATTTTTCCTGCTACATCTAGTAGTAGAGAAAGAAGTTGTTGAGATTGCAGCACTGCAACTTCAAGGTGAAGCACACAATTGGTGGTTAAGCCATTCGAGTCATGCAAAAGTGACTGCATATGCAGATTTTACTCAAAGGATGATCAAGAAGTTTGATAATAATAAATCAGAGGGGAAGAAGCCTTCACCTCCATTTATTGCAGGAGCACTTGTTTCAGGAGGAAGGCCACTTGCACCTTTGCAAGATGATCTTGATCTCTTGATTTCTAGAGTCCCATGCACCATTCTGGCGATGCATGAAGAAGAAGAGACTTGTACCAGCGCTGATGAAGCCATAGAAGAGTAGCCATCATCATCAGTAGTTGGAGAAGCCATCACACTAGAAGGAGGAACCCTTGTAGCATTACAATATGTTCCCAAGTTGTACCAAGTTATGCACATGTTTCCATTTCCTGTTATTTCAATGCATCATGTGGAGAATGATGGGAGTGTACCATTGCATGACCAAGGGTCAAAATATATTGTTGATTTGGAGCAGCAAAATTTCACTGCACTGAGCAGCCTTGATTAATTCAAGGAGGAGGCAAACAGTCATTCTAATGCATCATAACAATGCTATCAATTAGCAGCAGTGATGAGTTGGGGGCCCAACCATTGTTGGAATATTCCAATGACCTTCCCATATGTATAAAAAAGGAGGAACAGATAAATGATGGAGGACATATTAGGATGGATAATATATCTCATGTTTGTGTTGGATACTTCTTGATGAGCCCTACACATAATGGTGGGAGGTTTTTTCCTACCACCTATTTGGATCCTTATGGTATCCACTTGGTCATTGAGGAGGTTGCATTTAGATACCCCATGAAGTGCAAAGACAAGAATCTAATTTGGGAGGATGGTATTCTCCATTGGAGGAATGCCACTTATGGACATGATGATAGACACTCACCATGGGTTGGATGGGTGATGTTGATGCGCAAGAGGGTGGAAAGCCACTTGCAGATCTATGATACTGGACAACAGGATGCAAGACTGCGTTGGTTACTCTTGAAAGAGTTTGGTCATTCTATGACACATTCTATTTCAAAGGGTATGTGGGTGGATGGACTTTGGCATGGCACTTACATCACATGGCAGCAAGGAGTTTTGATGTATTGGGATGATGTGATAAATTTCATATAAACTATGATGACATTGCTCCATGATTTTTATGATGCTGGTGTGGGGAGGCAACTAGAGCTGTTGTTGCTTTGGTTGTTATTGAGAGAGTATGGGCTGATATTATCCCATACTTTGCATGATGCTGCAAGAGTAGGAGATGGCACTATTATGGTGAAAAGGGGCCACTCTTTAACTTTGGAAGATGAGGAGGTGCTTCCACTTTGAGAGATATCTCTCACATATAGCAGCATTATGTTTGATGATTATTTTGGCATGTGGAATGTCAAAGGAGGGAGCTATGAGATGACAAGAGCCTTAGTACAAATGCCAACAACGATGTCACTTGGGAACTTGGGTTGTTTGATGGAGTGTTCCCATGATCACTTCATATATGATGCACTTAATGGGCATGTAGGAGATGAGAGTGATGAATTAGTGGATGGAGACATCTATTACTATGATATGATCTTCTTGACTTGGATTTTCAAGTATAAGAAGAGAGGTATACATGTAGCACTTGTGGGCTTTCCTTCCATGCACCTTGATGCATACCATTACTTAATGGAGGAGTTCACTTGGGAGGGAATCCAACAATATGTATATCATCATAGGGGGGGATGCATAGATCAGAAGATGATGGAGAGGTTGGCACAACCACTTCCCTACTCATTTGGAGTGAGGGAGAACTTGCAATTGAGCCATTTCAGCTCAATGACCAAAGTACATGATAGAGGATGTATATTTATGCTTTATGATTTGTACTCCTTTATTTGTTATGAGCATCATATTGTACTAAGGAGGGCCTTTAATTCTTGCATTTTGTATTATGATGTACTTGAGGCCATTTGCAGCATTGATGTTGGCCATTATATTTGTGGTTTGTGGAGGATACCACATGATTTTTGGTGTGCACCATTGGCACCAAGTTGTACTATCATGATTCCATCTTGTAGGATGTTTGTGGCAGCAAGAAAGTGGCTGAAAAGACACTTGTTACACTTTTTTTTGAGGTAGGCAAGGGATGCACTGTGCTGGTTCCATGTATGGAACTATGATCCACCTCCTGGTTGTCATATAGTGTTGGGTGTGGAGCCTGATTATCTTGTTTACTTTGTATCACAGCATTGGACCCCTGTACCTTAAAAGGGGCGGCAACGCCGCCCGAAATTTAATCGCTGCCGTGGGGGGTCTTCGGAGCCCCCCCCTGGCGGGGGTTCGGGGGTAGCGCCCCCGAAGCTAAAAACAGATGTAAAATTGCCTTGTAAAAGTATAGTAATTTCTAGTCAATCTGGGCCGTTCATTAGGCAAATGATCTGACGGTAGAAGTTATGTTTAGATTAGGGTTTTTTGCCCTAGAAGGCAACCCCTTGTATATATGAGGGTATGGTATTGCGGCTGTGTATTGTATGAGAGTATTCTCGGAGCGAGAAATAGAGAGGGAGACTATGAGAGAGAACAGAGGATATTACAGCGGATCTGCTGTAGGTTTTGTCTCTTCATTTTTTTGGATAATATAAAGGAAGGACTGGTTGTTCGGGGTGGACGTAGCCCAAACTGGGTGAACCACGTATATCTATGTCTCTCTGGTTTTATGTGTTTTGTGTGCTTGTATTTTCCGCATATTTTATGTGTTTCATTGCTCTGTAATATTTAATTTTCTAACATATAGAAACTTGCTTCATTTTTTTATGCTTCCATATATTGATGTTGTTCTTATGTTTATGGGAGGCTTTGTTGGGAGAGTGGCACAAGAGTTGGAGGTGCCCATTGGGAGTATGATTCTCCATACTTCATATATTGCATGTTTTAGGAGAAAAAATGGGAAAACCATGATTTCCATACTTCACCTCTTGTCTTCATGTGGGAGGAACCATTTGGAGAGCTGGAGTTTTTGGGAGGGGCACTTCATGGATGTTTTGATTGATGGGGTGACTTGGATCATTCTTGGAGGCTGTGATTTTTCAGCCTAAGATTAGAAACAGCCCTATACATATCATAAATGGAGAGAGAAGCGGCATGGGATGGAAATTCTAGTCCCACAAATTCAGCCATGCAGCCCACCTTATTTGTATGAGCTTAAGGTGGAGGAGATGTTTCATGAGTTACCATGTTGGAGGGTGACTCAATTTTTGTGGATAATATCTTGGGGATGGAGGCTTCACATGGGGATGATGATTCCCAATATATTTCTGATTCCATGCCTCAAGAAGGCCTCTAGACCACATATTGTTTTTTCCATGTATTTCCCACTTTTTCATGATGAGAGCCATTTGGAATTTTCACCAAAGGCATACTTTTACACATGGGAGGAACAAATTGAGGACATATTGTTGAGAAAGCATCTTGTTCTTTGGAGGAACTTATAATTTGAGGATGTGATGCAGGAATTCTGCTAGAAAGTAGATCCCACATATAAGAACACAACTCCTTTAAGAACTCTGAAAATGCTCAAAGTTTCTACAATATAATCATGGAAAACATCTAACTTAATTAAACATGAAGGCGAAAAAGAGCCATACAAATCACTCCCTTAACTATATTAAAATTTTGTGGCCAGATATTACATTGGGCGGCCTCTTGGCTCTTTTCCATTTAAGCCACTCCTCACTCACTCCCCTCTTAACTATCTCATCTCTTCAACTATTCAAGTGTGTTCTCCTCACAAAAACCACTCATATTTATACATAAATAATGGATTTAATTCATTCCAAAAATCTCTCCACCTAATCCTCAACTAAATATAATTTAAATTCATTTTAGGTGTGGACTCAACTAAGTCCCGTACATAGCATTCCTACTCCCTATATTTGCTACTTAATTCTATTTTCTCTCATATCCTTTTAATTAATAAAAGAATATTTACAAAATCCTCACTTTTCTAATTTATCTCCTATTTTATTTAAAAATAACAAATTAATTAATAAAACAATTAAAATATCACACCCCCCTTTATTACATATTTAAAAGTGAAAATTGGCCTTGATGCTCCTGCATCAGACTCCCAAGGTTGAAATTAATCATGATCACCTAATCATGTGTTCAGATCGGTGTCTGCCTGGATCCCATATCTTGTGCTGCAACTTCCCACTTGTCGCTGCTTCTATCTGTTGTTCTTCTCCAGGTCTCCACACTTTATGCTGCATTGCCCCACTGGCTATGCTTTCACAATATTTTGCCGTCTTTCTCTTGCTACTTCTTCTTTGTTTTACTGCTGCTGGCCTCTTCCGAGATATTTTCATCATCATCCGCCTCACCAGTTCAATTTCTCTGTCTAAAATATCTTCTCCAGCATCTGCAATAAAACCTGTACTCACAAAACAATTGTTAGAATAAAAAACATAAGGCTTCAATGCCCCTTCTGCTGCTGCTGGCAACATTTCAGTATGCTGCTCTAAAATTCCCTCCTTCATCAGCACATCAGTATGCTGATTCAATTTCTCTATGAGACTATCAGTTAGTCCCTCCTCCACATCATCTGTTTGAAAAATGTTTCCCTGTTATGTGTCTTTCAATAAATTTCCCTGAAAATAGGTCCTCTGCTTTTCCAACTCTCTCCTCCGAAGATCTAACTTCTGATATAACTGAACAATCTCAACTGGAGTAGAACTCGGAAATTTCACACAATTTTCCTTACCTTCACTTACTGTTGACCAATCATCATATGGTCCTTCTTTCCCCGCTTCAATATTCTGCTGAATATTTCCATAAGACCCCTCTGTCTTCATTTCTTCCTGAGATCTTGCTACCTCATCATCATTCTGAACAAATTTCAGATTCAACTCTTCCTCTTTAAAAAACTTCAAAGTTTGTTTGACACTCTGTGATGTACCTGTAATCACACCCCAATCATTAGTCTTAAACACATAATACCTTGTGATCTCACTGAATGCTTCAGTTGACATCTCCATTTTCTGTTCTGAATCCTTCATTTGATTCAGTTCTTCTGTAGTTTTCCCTTCTGTCTCATCACTATTTCCATTCTCCCTCTCGCAATATTCCTGAATTTCCCTGGTTTCAACATCATTATATTGTAAAATTTTGTCAGCAATCTCATTAAACAAATACACTTGTTTACCTCCTTGGAATTTTCCTTCAGTATTTCCACTTTGTTCCCGTTCCATAACAGCTTTGATTTGCTGTCTTACCCCAAACAAGAAGTCATTTTTGATTTCTTCCTGTTGTAATCAATCAACACATTCCTTCTCTAAAAGGAATTCTCTACCAGAATTTCATTATCCTTCGTGACAGTTCCATCAAGCTGCTCACCATCTTTCGCACATCCTGCAAACATACATAAACTGTGAGAAAAATTGCAAGGCTTCATAGCCTTATCTGTTTCTCTCGCCATCACCTCTTTAGATGCTTCTGAACTATCCCAATAGTTCATGAGATCCTCCTCCCTGATCTCTTCACCCAGAATTTCGCCATGTTCCGGGCCACAAATGGAAACATCCATTTTCAACTCAGCCTCTCTGAGTTCTTCACAACTCAACATCTGCTCGAGCTTCCTCAGCTCGTCCATCAATTGTATGTTTACCTTCTTTTCCCTTCTTGCATGTAGCTTTTGCCACTTCACCTTCCTTTTCATGGTCCAACCATGTGTTTGGTTTCTCATATTTTCCTGCAACAACTTCATTAACAATTCCAGGTGAATTGTTATCTCGGCCTTCTCCCGCTCATACTCTTCATCAGATCTCCGAAAATGACTATCAACAGTCATCTTCCCCTCCTTTGTGAACTGCATCTGTTCACGTGTGGACTTCACTCAATCCACTTCCCCGCAATCCTTCGCACTTGTCATTCATCAAAATGAAACTCCTCCTCTTGCGTTTGGCTTCTCTTTATCTTGGGACCAATCCCTAGCAATCTCTTGCTACAAATTGCTGCAAACAACACCTTAACATATAAAAAATGCATCTCAAAAATTTTGCCCAAATAAAACTTCAATTCCGGGAAATTTCATACACTATCATTGCGGAAGCTCCTTCTTAACATATGGTTCAAGAACCACAAACCCAATAATCAGTTTTCCATGCATTTAAACCCACACCTCAAATGGCATTTAGAACCAAATCACACTCTCGCTATAAACTCTTTACTAAAATTCATTTATGTAAAGGTTCCTTCTTCAATTTAATATGATTCCAACTCTCTTTTCTAGCAATATGGAAATTCCATTCATATTCTCATAAAATTTTTAACCTTCATATGTAAGGTTTCCTCCATTCATGAAAACCTTTTCCATGATTTTTAACTTATGCAAACTTCTCAAATTTCAAGAGTGGAGCTTGGTCAAATAAATCCCAATACATATAATTTATTACCAAATGCCAAGTCTTTTAAAATAACAAACCTTGAATTGTACATGCGCCCTTTAAAACTTCCATGTTTGATATTGACTATCAAAACTAATGCATTCACGCCTTCATTTCCAACTATGGCAAATTTCAATAACACAATATTTGATCAAATGTCAACTACAAGTGGTCACATATTTACTTACCCTACACTTCATGTCAACTTAATGCGAATGCACACCTTCAAACTCTTTGATTGTTGAACAGTGATACGCACAGTACCTCCGCCAGCCATTAAATTTTAAATATCTGTCTTCGATTTCTATTCAACACAATAATAGACTTTCACACCCTCTTGCCAACTCTGAAATATAATTCTTCAATCACACTTATGATTACTTTGACGCTGGTTTTCAAAATTTTTTTAATTCAATTCAGTTCTGAAATGCATCGCTCTTCCAAAGCACACCTCACCTGTGCTAAGACTTGAAATCGACCTCCATTTATGCTGAAGTCGAATTCGCTTCACCGCCCAAACTCAACCAAAATAAACACGATCCCAGCGATTATATCCTTCCACGCTCGATTTTTATCAACATTCCCAACGCTTCTGTTATCGACTGTTAACCCTTTGAACCACAGCATCAACTATCCAACGCTATTTGCAATCTCTGCGCGTTTTCTCTTCAGCGTTTTCTACTGAGTTTCAAGGCTGCGCCTTTCACAACGCCTCATTCATATACAAAACCCAGTTAACATTAAAATAAAATTCATGATTCCGGCAAACATATCCATGCAGATTTCAGATGATTTATAATGCAATTGCCATTTTGTTCTTACCTATTCTGCGTTTAACAATTTGTGCTACTGGAATGCTGCAATTTGGCATTCTTACCCAAAGTTTTAATTTAACTTACTTTTGTGGTCTCCCTCAGGCGTAAAGCAGAGAGAAACTTTGCATTGGATTTGTTGATTTACGATGCATCCTCACTTCAATTGTTTGATTTTTTTCTAACACGGGCTCCATGCTATTCTTCGGCTGCTTCAATTACTGAACAACATTCATGTCGATTCCTATCGACCATCACAAGAAAATCGATCTCTATATACATTGATTTTCTTCCATTTCCCAACACAGCAACAATCGATGCCAAACTTTAATCGATCACCACCACAGATACCCAACATTCATCGGTGTTCTAACATTCATAGCGATTGCAAACAACAGCAGTCATTCACAAATTCTACTCGCAAACAACAACAGTCATTCACAAATCTTGAACACGCATTACCTTGCTGCGTCTAACAGTTCATGCCACCGTTTTATATTGGTCGATATGCTGTCTAATGCCTTCAACGCCGCTCATCTCAGCACCACGGTCTTCATAAACCAACGTAGCTGCAATTTTTCAACGTGTGAACCAAGTTTACACAGCACTCTCTCTTGAAGATGTTCCAAGCTTACGCAGAGCTTTCATTCTCCTCCGGCGCTCCTTCAACTGACCACGGGCCCATACACCAATAATGCGACTTATAAACCCAGAAAAAAAACGATGTCATAAATCCATCCTGGCACTGGCTACCGTTCTCTCAAACACAGCTTCAGGCGATTTATTCACTACTTCAATACAATCTATACTTGCTGAATGTCATCACTTCACCACAGACGCAGATCAACCTCTCCCATATACATGCAATGAGCGATGCTACCCTCAACGAGTTCTAAACTCTGTTTTTCTCCGCCTGGAATTCTCTGTGTTGGTTAGCTTCCCTCACTGCATGCAATTACTAGATTTTCTTCATGTCTACAACACGCAGCTACACTTTCAGATTTTTGGATTGCAGTTCTCACTGGTCTCTAAGCTGTTGCAGGCTTCTTCAGGGATTGGAATGGTGGAATATCACCTAGGTATGCGATGGTGCTCTCATCGAGGTTCGTCTTCAACTTCTATCCTGTGGAAGCTGCGGTGACAATTACAAGCGGCACATTTCATCGCTTCAGTTGTTCCCTCTTCTCCGCTGGCCATAAATTCGGCACAACAATCGAGCGCGTAGCCCCTAATACTGTCAGCCTGGTTTCACGTCAATACCATGATCAAGCAACATATTTTTATATGAATTGAAGCATGATTCTAAAATCGGTCCATGCTCAAAGCTTCTTCTGTCTACATAACTTGCATTAAGAAAGGAATTATTTTACTATCTCTCACAATCCCATTACGAGCCTGAGGCTCTGATACCAAAAATGATGCAGGAATTCTGCTAGAAAGCAGATCCCACATATAAGAACACAACTCCTTTAAGAACTCTGAAAATGCTCAAATTTTCTACAATATAATCATGGAAAACATCTAACTTAATTAAACATGAAGGCGAAAAAGAGCCATACAAATCACTCCCTTAACTATATTAAAATTCTATGGCCAGATATTACATTGGGTGGCCTCTTGGCTCTTTGCCCTTTAAACCAATCCTCACTCACTCCCCTCAGCTCTTCAACTATTCAAGTGTGTTCTCCTCACAAAAACTACTCATATTTATACATAAATAATGAATTTAATTCACTCCAAAAATCTCTCCACCTAATCCTCAACTAAATCTAATTTAAATTCATTTTAGGTGTGGACTCAACAAAGTCCCGTACATAGCATTCCTACTCCCTAATTTTTCTACCTAATTCTATTTTCTCTCATATCCTTTTAATTAATAAAAGAATATTTACAAAATCCTCACTTTTCTAATTTATCTCCTATTTTATTTAAAAATAAAAAATTAATTAATAAAACAATTAAAATATCACACCCCCCTTTATTACATATTTAAAAATGAAAATTGGCCTTGATGCTCATGCATCAAGATGCTACAGGAGGAAGAGGAGAGGCTCTTCAATTCTATCCTTGCAGTTTCTTGGGGACAAGCAACATTTGGGAGGGGAGGATTTTAATATTCCTACATTAGCATGCAGCTAATAGGAATATTAATTTTTCTCCAAACACATAGTTAGATGAATAAATGGGTAAGGAGACCCACAAATATTTCTAGTGGCAATAAAAACCCTCTTAGTGGGGAAAGGATCATATTCACAATTGGATAAAAACAACTTCATGTGTGAACGAGGCTTAATGCATGTGGACAAAGTCAAGTTTGACCAAGTCAACTAAGTTAAGATGGAGGATGTGGAACATTAATGAAGATAACTTAGTGGGAATATAGATCTATTTAGATAGATAGAATGAAGCCACATCAAGTGTGGAAGAAGACTTTGCATGGAGATCCAGTCAAGATTGAATAAATCAAACAATGTTGTAAAAAGATGAGTTAGACTAATGGAGACAACGTAATTTTGGAGGGAGATTCATTGCATGAAGATGGAAACCCTAATGAGTGGGATCAAAGGTGAGAAGGCTCACATTGTATATAAGGAGGAGCATGGCAGCCATATGGGGTTAGCTTATGATTATGATTTTATGATTGTATGGTCTGTTTAGACATGCTTCTTTCTCTGGCTGTTTAGCTGAGATAGAGTGTTGTTTAGCACAAGGTCTTCCTATTTAGGAATTCCTTCTCTTCCCTTGAGGAGCTCTGGGAAGAGTCTTGCAGCATATTTTCCACTATCTGGCTTGAGGCCAAGCTTCACATTCCTTTGATAGTGCAGATCCTATTAAGGGTTTGACTGTTTCAGAAAGTTGTAGCAAGTGGAGGCTAGATCTTCAGATCTAGGCCATCTCAATGCCTATTTTCAGTGGAGGAGGGTTCTAATCCATTAGGATGACAATATTGAAGGTTGTGAGCTATATTTCCATATCTTGGTTGTAGGCCAACATTATATTATCCCCTACAGCACAGAGAGAGTCCAGATCTGCATTATTCCTGAAGGAGCCACTGCAGGGTTATTCAGTGCACCATTTGGAGAGCTGATTTCTGAGTGTTGGGGATCTGCCCTTCACTTTGGAGATCTATTGGAGGAGATTAGTTTATTGTTTACATCAGATCAGATCCAATTTCTAGATCTGAATATTTCCATATATATGCAATCTTAAAACTCAGATCTACACTTTATACATGGTGTATTGCCGAAAACCCTAAGGGGGATTGATAAAAGATCTTGTATAATGCATGGATCTACTATAGATCTAAATTTTTGTCCACATACTTGCTCTAGATATGATGTACAACCTACTACTATTGCAGAGGTAATAAAATAACGCTGTCATGATATTCCAACTTCCATACATGGTTGCAGTCTCTATTTTTGTATGATTTTCAAGTATTTATCGCATGGGATGCCTATTTAACTATGCAATAGTGATTTGTAAGTTTTGAATTCCTTTCATATCTAGTTACTATAATATCAGATCTAAGGGATCCATGAGCTGCATTTAACTTTTATTGCATACATTTATGAAAAATGCATTATTTTAGCATGTATTGCTGATCGGTCCCACTTTGGGATATTACATGGCGCCTCTAGAGTGGCTGTCGGATGAAGATACAACATCGGTGGGTAGCCGTTGAAGGATCCAGGCAAAGTTATCCATCATTGTGTTCCTCTATTTCTTGAGGTCCTCCTCAAGAAATATTTTGATAGGATCTCCTGCTCCCTCATATTTCTTTTCCTCCACCATGGGAGGTCGTTGGGGTTTACGAGGCTGATCTTGCAAAGGTTCAACCAGATCGAGCCTGAACTCCTTATACTCCGATCTCGTTGGGAACATGCAAATAAAGATCGAGAAATAATAGAATTCTCTTAAACCATTGATCCAGATTTATGAAGGAACACAATAAAATATGGAAATAAAAATAAACACAAATATGCATAAGAAAATATACTTCATTCCATTAATATCAATAACTGAAATAAGATTACAGACATAATGGAAATAAACTAGCTTGGTGAATGGTAGCTTATCTCTGAGAAGAGATATGGAAGCTACATGCCTCTAAAATGTGTTACAATGAGGCTCAAGAGCCCTTTTATTATTTAACAACATGATAAAACCCTAAACAACCAAAACCCTAGCCCCAGGAGATGGAACACCAAGAGTTTGTGGGCCCCGTTGGGGTTAGTTGGGCAACCAACTTCCTGGGGTTGTAACTTGGTCATATTATCTCTGTTTTGCGCATATAATATATCGTCGAAAGCATATCTTCGACTACTATAGGATTATCCACGTGAAACATCAAAAAAAATCCATTTAGGGAGTCAAAACAGCTCTGGAAGTTTAGGACTTGAAAAAACTGCTAAAAATAGTAAATTCTTCTATAAAAAAGGAAATTGATGAAATTGACTGGAGGTCTAGGTGAAATAGGTGGGTGGCCACTAATATCAACTTATATAATTTCTCCCCCCTTAGGAAGCAATGGTCCCCATTGCGTGCAGAGCCTCCATGAGGTGAGGAAATTTATGTTCAACCTTGTCCATGGTGAACCACTTGCCCTTGTGAAAGAGTTGGCCTGCTTTGACAGCTCGATATAGATGGATCCTCTCAGTGGCAGGTGTTCTTGATCTGTGTGTCCATGATATGATCAATTGTGGCCTATTCCATGTATTTTTGGTTTAAATCTGTTGGTGTGATTTTTTCTACAACGTCAGATGTGTCCAACAATGGTTGAAAGTAGGGTCGAAGACGGTCCACATTGAACACTAGGTGTAGACCAAGGAATGGTGGAATAATGAGCTTGAAGGAATTGCCCCCTACAACCTTGGTGATGGTATATGCCCATATTGGAGTGGGCAAAGCTTGCGGTGGGTCCCAGTGAGGCGCTCCTTCTCCAAATATAGCCAAACTTTTTCACCCATCTGGAACTTTTGTGGCACCCGATGTTGACATTAGGGGAATTTTGAGGTCTAAAATGGGCCTCCTAAGGAAATTATAAAATAATAGTGGAAATAATAAAATATGATTAGTTTACATCATAACATTTTAGAGGGAAAAAAGAAAAAACTACTTTTCAACTTGTATTCTTAACTTAACTCCCTATGGGTTTACTCAAATTTCGAGCGAGAACACTCGTTGGATATATAATTTGATTCCTCATCCAAAGATTACCCATGTTGAATACTTTCGATGGACCCCACTAGAAGAAAAATGAGAAATACATGGAAAGCATGATTGCAATCAAATTTTTTGATGTATTTCTCATTTTTCATGTAGTAGGGCCCATCAAAAATATGTAGTATTTTTGATGTAATATGGGTACTCCTTGGATGAGGAATCAAAATTTTCATCCAACGAGCACTCCCACTCGAAATTTGAGTAAAAATTTATGGAGATAAGTTGAAATTAAAAGTTGAAAAAGTGGTTTTATTATCTTATTATTTTTTAATATTTCAAATTTTTTACCCCAAAAATGGTGAATCATCCCCCATGGTTAACATCATCATCTTGAATCATATTGCCTCTTATAAAGTTGATTTTGGTTGTACATTTTTCTTAGGAGGCCCATTTTAGACCTCAAAATTTCTTTAATGACATGTCACTGTTTGTAATTAGCATTGGCTTTGTCCAATATTTCATGGAACTATTAGAGGATGTAATGAATGCACTTAATGAAGTTATTCACCTTGTCGACTTCGGCCTGAAAATGAGCCTAATATGCCTGAGTAGCTGCAAATGGTATGGCCACATCAATGGGACATAGTGGCTGGAATCCCAAGCCCACATTAAAGGGGTTGTGGCCAGTTGAGTTTTGGAGAGCCCGATTATAGTTGTGTTGGACATAGGGGAGGCTTTCGTCCCATGCGTTTGGATGCTTTGAGTTGTACATGTGTAGAATTTGTACGATCATCATGTTGATGACCTCTATTTGACCATCGGTTTGGGGGTGGAAAGTTGTGGACTTAGAGAGCTTGGTGTCTAGCTTCGACCAAATACTTGACCAAAATGTACTGAGTAACCTGTTGTCCTATCTAAGATAATGAAATGTGGGATCCCAAAGTGTACCCACACTCACTAAAAGAAGAGTTTAGCAGTGGCTTCTTCTATGATATTCTTCTTGCAGGCCGCTATAATGACCATCTTAGAGAATCTATCAATGACCATAAAAAAGGTAGTCATTTCCATGCTTGGTAGAAGGAATGCCCGACATGTAATCCATGGATATGGATTCCCACGATTTACTAAGGGTAGGCAGTGAAGTATATAGGCCTTGTTTCTTGATGGTCAGTTTCGAAATGGTGCATGCAGTGCAGGATCTGATGTACTTCCCAACATCATGTTGAAGGTTTGGACAATAGAAATACTTCTGCAATACTGCCACTATTTTCAATTAAAAAAATGTCCAACGACTTAACTGTAGTGTGCTTCCAAAATCATCTTGGCACGCTCGCTTGAAGGAACATAGAGGTGTCCCAAGTGGCATAACAGTGCATCCTAGAGGTTAAAATCTGGAACTTTCTTACCCTCCTGGAGCATCAAGTATGTGTTTCGAAATTCTAGATCAATTTTGTAGAGATGTGGCCAACTCGAAGTCTCGTGCCCATAAGAGTCGAGGACAGTGGTTAGTGCCATGATCAACGATCAGCTGAGACATTATTCAACATTATTGGTGTTACCTTCTTGTACTTGATGTTAAAATGGCATTGTTGCATGTATGTGGACCATTTCTGATGGAAATCATTCAGCAACTTCCCCTATGTCTATATGAACTGTAGAGGTCAGTGATATGTGTGGATGACCGTTTCCTTCCCCAAAATGTAATGCTTCCATTGTCATCAGGCCTGGAAAATGGAATACATCTCTTTGTCATAGGTGGGATACTTTTGGACTATGTTTGAAGGTGTCTCACTATGATATGTTGTTGGATTCCCCTGCTGAGTAAGTACTGCCCCAATAACATAGTTAGAGGCATTTTTCTCAATCTCAAATGGCTGCTGCAATTCTGGTAATGTGAGAACTGGTGCAGAGAAGAGGCGATGCTTCGACTCTGCGAATGCCTTTTGTTGATATTTGTACCAAAATAATTTTTCTTTTGCTCCTCCTTTGGTGACTTGACTCAAAGGCCAATTGATATGATAGAACCCCAACACAAACCTGCAGTAGAAATTGGCAAGACCCAGAAAGCTACGGAGCTCTATCAGAGTGGTTGGGGCTGGCCAATCCCGAATGACCTAGATCTTGGATGGGTTCACATGCACCCCTTTTGGATCAATAATCTATCCCAAATATTGAACTTGGTTCATGCCAAAAGTTCATTTCTCTAAATTGGCACACAATTTGTGTTACTGTAGTGTTTGGAGGACCTATCAAATGTGGTGGAGGTGCTCTTCCCAACTTTGGCTAAAGATCAGGATGTCATCCAAATACACCACCATGAATGAGTTATTTAATGGTCACAAGATTTCTTCCATTGGCATCATGAAGGTTGTAGGAGCACTATCAATCTAAAATGCATGACCAACCATTCAAAAATGCCCTCCTTAGATTTGAATGAAATATTCCACAGATCAGAGGGTTCGATTGGTAGCTGGTAATACCCGGACTTCAAGTCAATATTGCTGAAATATTCCCCCCCATTGAGTTGGTCTAGAAGGTCATCAATATATGGGATCAGATACCTATTCTGAACATTGATCTCATTCAACGTCCAATAGTCAATACAGAGTCTCCAAGTCCCATCTGTAACACCCTCTTCACACATCTACCAAAGTAACTAACCAACCAGGGTAAAAATGAAATGAGAGGCTACTAATATGATATTAAACCTCCTAAATCATCTTAAGGAAGTGGAACCTATGGAAATAAGACAAACACACCTTACACATCATCAAAAACATCCTAAGGAGGTAACCCAACCTTCCAGGCTCTTGAACCCTGAGGGAGACTGACTTTTTAACCAATATGAGCCTTAGTCGCGGTCATACCAAGGAAAGGTAGAGACCAAAAGCCTATAGTCATAGGCATGCCATGACAAGATAGTGGCCATGGCCTGATTTGGTCAGTTCTGCGCTTGCATCTTGGGATTTGTGCCACCTTTTTAGCCCCAGAGCCCAAGTCACTACGCAGAACTTGATGAAACTTTAGAGGAGGATAAATAACATTTAAAAAAGGTACGAAAGCAATCACATCATCAAGAACTCATCTAGACCCCTCCTATCCATGATAGAAATTTCGTCAAACATGTCACAGACATTACATCTACAAGTATAAACAGCACAATTAAACATGGAGACCTCATACTTATATGAGAATCACTAAGAAGCATTGCTCCCCTATATCATAAGCTACAATATAGTCTATTTGAGCATAGATACATTGTGTATTCATTACCAGTAAAAACATGGGTAGAGCCAGACATCACCACTTATCGAATACATGGTTATAACCAACACAATAACAAAATAAATACAATGGATATAACAACAATAAAATCCATACATAAACTAGTACATTTGCATACTAAATCCCAGAGGAATGAGCTCTTAATTACTGAATGTAAAAACCAACCATAGATGGGACTTCCACATTCCACCCTACCATAGATTAGATGAGACAAATCTTACTTCAGCCAATCACCCTCGTGCCATATTCCAAGCATGAATGTGGTATCTCATCAAACACATCAATTACAATCAATAAAGGGCTTCTAGAGGCCAAACCACCTCAACCCTCAACTAGTGGTTCCACCTCAAAGTCGGACATCACAACCATAATGGATTGGTCTCTATCCAAGATGCTTGAATTTTTTTTCCAACCATGGCTTTTAGGACTACTAACTCAAGCCCAACTATTACAAGGCTTTTAGAGCGTTTATCCAACCAGGCTTCTAGGATTAGTAACTCAAACAATAGTTGTCTGTTGGGATCCAGAGTGTTTTTCCAACCATGGCTCTAGGAACTAATAACTCAACCCAACAAATGAAGGAATCATGAGAACTAACCAGAAAACAATAAATGGAAATAAACCCACAACACCATGGTTATCCAGGAAATGACAAGGATAGGAAAATCCACATGCATACACCATGCATGCCAAAACCAGTGAGAAAAACATACATGCAACTTGGTACCTGCACTTAGAACCTGCTATAGATGATGACCCCAATTTCCTCTTACGCTTTCTTTCTCTTCCTTTTCCTTCTTTCTCCAAATCACCAAGTATCCACACTCTCCAAGAGTGCTCCAAGAGAACTCTAAGTATCCAAGAGTATGAGAGAGAGAGAGAGAGAGAGAGAGAGAGAGAGAATAATGAGAGCTCCAAAACTACATTGATAAAAATATTACCAACTGATCCTCAGAAGCCTTTTTATTAATGAGACCTCTATTTTCTTCATTTTCCATTATTTTCCTTCATTTTCCTCCTTAGATGCAACATGTGACCTTTCACCTTACTTTTCTCCTATTTTCCATTATTTTCATAAATAAAAGTGCCAAAAATATTTTTTCCTCTCCAAAGTCTTTGCCATTGCCTTTTCCAATTTCCTTTAGCCATAATAACTGAAGTGAACACCCGCTAATTTTTTTTTCCCACCATTCAACTTGGAATATGTGTCCCATCAACCATGGTCTTATATATTTTTTTACATGGATTTTTACCAGTGTTTTAACAGAACCCTCCCCCTTGGGGGAACACCGTCATTGGTATTCAATCACACCTATCAGTTGTCTCAATGCATACGTGTTAGTAAAACTGTCTAAAAACAAGATCGTTACTTCATGCAATTTTATAGAAACATGTTCATATCATGTGATTAATCAAACACTTAAACAAAATATAAAGGTACCATGTTAAATAAATAAACTAGATGACATAATGGACACTAAACACTCAACACTAGATAGATGGTATAACTAAACAATCAAGCATCAAGTAGACAACATAAGTGAACTCATACCTTACTGTATCTTAGGGGAGGTTATCTTGTCTACAAAATAAATCTAGATTAACATGATATAACTTCTCAACACATCAGATCAAACACAGATAATATCATGATGATTCATAATAGTAACTAGCTAACATGTTCACATCATAAATCATAAACAATTGTCTTTCATGCATAAAAATCACATTTTCACAGTCAGCCTAGATTAGTACAATACAATATCACACATATATTGACTCATACATGAATGCAATAACCCTAACCATTTGAATAAGCCAATCCAAAGTAATACTATGCATATAGCATCAATATCTTAATGAAATAACCCTAATCACCAAGTTACTAGCATATAACAACAACAAGCTATATATCATACTCATCAACAACATGTAACCTAATCACCAAGCTAACTATCATACAAAAACAACAAGTTAACCTATATCATACTCATCAACAACATATAACATAACTAACATAAAAAAACAATAGCAATGCATACCACCACAAGTTGCTATCACTCATGACTATCTGACACATGTACATATAACCACACTAATCAACTAGCACCTATAATGTATGTAACCATAACATAAATAGAATGAAAGGAATACTCATAACCATAATGCATATGACTACATTGATCAACCAACATTTATCATACATGTAACCAAAATAACAATGGAATGAGAAACAAAGAAGTAACCATAATGCTTACAACAACCATGAATCACATATCTGCACACCAAGCATGAAAACTTGCATAATGATATTCTCTTACCCCAAATTCCATTGTTGCAATGACACTTTAATGATCTGCATCTCCCACTCTATCTCGGTCAACACATTATCATCATAACATACCAATATCATAATGATGACCTAATTGCATACAATGACCTTATGCAACACAAATCTCAATCAAGTCAATGCAAAATTGACCATATGCACCCACTTGACATGTATAACCAATAATGAACGACCAAATGCATTTTTAACATATGAAATCACACAGGCAAGCCTACATGGATACAACTAAAACATGACCAATATGTGACCTAGCATAAACAAGAAATTCATACACTACATGTAGCTACATGTATGCAAGCGTGTATGGACAATACATAAGCATGAGAAACATATAACTAGTCATACACTCATGAAAAAATGTTGACAACAACATCATCAACACTTCCACGTCGACGACACCACTACCACCATGGCCAACACAACACGAATGCAACAAGAACAAGGGAGGATAAATAACATTAAAACAAAGGTACTTAAGCAATCACATCATCAGGGACTTATATGAACTCCTCCTAGCCATGAAAAACATTTCTTCTAACATGTCGCAAGCATTGCATTTACAAGTATAAACAACAAAATTAAACATGGGGGTCTCATACTTATCTGAGAATCACTAAGAAGCATTTCTCCCTTACATCAAAAGCTACAATATAGTCTATTTGACCATAGATACATTGTGTATTCATTTACCTGTAAAAACATGGGTATAGACGTGCATCGTCACTAATCGAATACATGCTTATAACCAATACAATAAAAATAGAAATATAATGTATATAACAACAATAAAATCCATACATAAAATAGTACATTTTCATATCGAATACCAAAGGAATGAGATCTTTATTACTGAATGTAAAAACCAACCGGAGATGGGAATTCCACATTCCACCTGACCATACATTGGCTAAGCCAAACCTTAATTCATCCAATAACCCCCCTTCCATATTCCAAGCATGAATGTGGGATCTCATTAAACACATCAATCACAATCAATCTAGGGCTTCCAGAGGCTAAACCACCTCAGCCCACAACTAGCGATTCCACCTCACAGTCAGACATCACAAGCATCATAGATTGATCTCTATCTAAGATTCCCTAGGGCTCTAGAGTTTTTGTTCCAACTAGGGCTTCCAGGACTAGTAACTCAACCCCAATTGTTACAGGATTTCCAAAGTGTTTGTCCAATCAGGCTTCCAGGAATAGTAACTCAACCCATAGTTATCTGCCGACCTCCAAAGCATTTGTCCAACCAAGGTTCTAGGAACTAATAATTCAACCCAAAAACTAAAAGAATCATGAGAACCAACTAAAAAACAATCAATGGAAATAAACCCACAACACCATGGATATCCAGGAAATGGCAGGGTTAGGAAAATCCACATGTATACAACATGCATGTCAAAACTAGCGGGGAAAACATACATGAAAATCGGTACCTGCACTTAGAACCTATTGTATATGAGAATCCTAATGTCCTCTTGTGATTTATTTCTCTCCCTTTTCCTTCTTGCTCCAAATCACCAAGTATCCATACTCTCCAAGAGTGCTCCAGGAAAACTCTAAGTATCCAAGAGTATGAGAGAGAGAGAGAGAGAGATTAATGAGAGCTCCAAAACTACATTAAGAAAAAGATCACCAACTGATCCTCAGAAGCCTTTTTATTAATGATGCCTATATTTTATTTATTTTCCATTATTTTCGTTAATTTTCCTCCTCACAAGCAACCTGTGACCATTCACCTTCCTTTTCTCCTATTTTCCATTATTTTCATAAATAAATGTGCCAAAGATAATTTTGCCTCTCCAAATCCTTTTCCATTGCCTTTGCCAATTTCCTTTAGCCATAATAATCGAAGTGAACACCTGGTAGGTTTTTTTTCCCACCATTAATCTTGGAATACGTGTCCCATCAACCATGGTCATATATATATTTTTTTACATGGATTTTTACTAGGGATTTTACACCACCATTATTCTACACCAACACAATCGAGCTCCCACAGGGTGATGAACTCAGCCCGATGTGACCTTTCTGCAGCGGCTCCTGAATCTGCCTCTTCATTTATTTGTTCTCCAGAACAGGGCACCGATAGATTGGTCCATTGGGTAGCGACGCATCTGGGGTCAAATTGATGGAGTGCTTGACATGACAGTGCAAAGGCACCCCTGCATGTGAGGTGAATATGTCCTCATACTCCTCCACGACCTTGTCCATATGTTGTTGTCATGCAGAGGAACCTTGTCTGGAGGTCGTGGCCACAATATTATTCTTGCCCTGAGGGAGGATCATAAGGAAAACAAATTTTCCGGTTTGGGAAATGAGTTTACTACATTTCTTCGCAGTTATCAAAGAGATTGAGGTAGGTGGTGCTACCTCTGGTATCTTGTAAAAATTATTACCCAAAGTAACAATAAGAGTGTAAGGTTGAGCCTCTTACACAACATGTTGCTTCCACAAGTATGTTTTCCTAATAATACATCAAAAAATTCAAGAGGAGGAACATCACATAATAACTCATCCGTTAAGGGCTTGATGTTGCAGGGAAGGAGACACTGATGGCTGACACAGATATCCCATCTTTGGTGAAGCTACCTGATGGTGTATGTTTGTGGGTGTGTTGTGATCGGCAGGACCCACCATTTCACGACCTCTACCGAAATGAGGTTCTTTTGGCTCCCTCTTTTGACAATGAACTACAACGAGGAACCCTTAACCCACATATGGGAATGGAAGAGGTGCTCCACCTCTTATGGATCTTCCAGTTCTTCCTTGTAGATCTTGGTGGTGGCAATGGTGATACTGGGCTCAACATCTATAATCTTCTTCCCTTTGTCATTCCCCTTGTCGAGTTCTGACTCAGAGTCGAAATGTTGAGATTAAACAGGAAGATTCAGCACCCACACCTAGTGCATTAAGCACCTGGTTGCATTCAACACCTAGTTGCATTAAGCAACCAAACTAGAGTGGGGCCCATAGTGCTATTTTTGGGTGCATATATATTTTTATTATCCCTTAATTTAGATGGAAATTAAACTGTAATCTATTCTCAATGTGGACTTGAATGAGTTAACTGAAAGTGATAAATTCATTTAGCTAGTGGATTTCAAGTTAGAGGTTGGTTGGTGGGACATGCAGATTAATTCTAGTTGTAACAGAGTTCAAAGTGCAGTGGTGTGTGAGTTGGTGCAAGTTGTAGATAGTTTAACTCAGTTAAGTGAGTTAAAATCAGTTGTGCTAGTTGTAACTAAAGATACACTAGTGAGAGATCAAGTGAATTAAATATTAATTAATTCACAATTAGTGATCTCACATGAAACTCAGGATTTACTATTATTAGCTGCATGCATGTCAGATCTAATGGAGACCCAGTTGAGTTCTAGGTGAAATGGAGGTTGAATATCAGTTGTAGGATTATCTTCTTACACACAAGCAGAAAAACACCCATTAGAGTGATGATGATAGTTGCGTAGTCAAGGTAGGCAAGAATTCCTATCTTTTAGGGATCTTTACCATCAGGGATTGCACAAGGAAAGTAGGTTGTTTGGAGGCTGAGAATTAGCTATGTGTTGGTCAGTTTTGCATATAACAGTTTGAGACAATTAGCTGAGTACTGGAGGGCTCTTGTGAGAAGAGTTTTGTATGTAATTTTTTCATGATCCATGCTTAATATACAATAGAAGATAGTGGGGTTTTTAGCTGTAAACTTCCCCAGGAAATTATCTGTGTTGTGTGCGATTGTTCTTTCTTCATGTTCATGTGATTAGCGATTGTGTTTTTAATTCCGCAAAATATTTGTAGAAACGATTCAGTATTTAACTTTAGTACATTGTTAGATTAGGTGAATCCAAGATATACATGCTTTTTGTAGAATTTATACATGGTATAAGATCACAGGAAATTTCAGAAGTGAAGCAGGAGCTGAGTTTGTGACTGGATAGAATTTGAATTTGCAGAAAGAATTTCTTGGTGCTACCACTGATTCAAGGTCAAAATGGCTTTCAATGGCTTGAGGTTAGAGTATGCACTCGAGGGCAGCTCGAACTAAATTGCTTGGAAGGATGGGATGGAGGCAGTACTCAAAGACAATGGCTTGAAGGAATTCATTGGCAAAGATGTTCCTAAGCCATATGCTACATATGCTGAAAATCTTGATGCATAGAAAAATAAAGTGGCAAAGGCGAGGAGGATCCTGTTGGATGGAGTACGAGATCACATTTTCTCAAGCCTCCATGGGAAAGCCACACCATATGCAAAGTGGAATTATTTGACGGATCTATTCCAAAGCAGCAACGACTATAGTAAATTGGCACTCAAATATAAACTCAGGAAGATCAAGATGGAAAAGAGCTACACCATTCCAAAATATCTCATAAAGCTTGTCCAATGTCAGGATGAACTGGGGAGTGTGGCAATAATAGTCATTGATGATGATTTGGTGAGCTTGGATCTCCTAGGAATTCCCAAGATTTGGCACAGTTATCAAGACTCTGTCAATGGAAGGGGAAAATTTCCAGATTGGGAATGACTGTGGTTGAATTTGGTGCAGGAGGAGTTCAGACAGAAAACCAGAGATGGAATTTCATCTAAGAATGAGGATGAAGAGGAATGTGCTTTGGCTGCCAAGGCAAGGAAGGGGAAGGGGAATAAATTTCACTAAAAATTTGAGTCCAAGAATGGAAAGAAGTAGGACATGTCCAAGGTGAAGTGCTTTCATTGTCACGAACATGGACATTTTGCTACTAACTGTCCACAAAAGAACAAGAACAATAAGGTTGTTGGATCTGAAGCTGGTGAGGCCTTTGCCTCACAATTTGAGCTTGAATTCTCATTGATCGCATGCATGGTGTCCAACACATTGGGATATGTGTGGTATTTGGATAGTGGCACTTCCTTTCACATGACGGGAGATCACCGAGAGGTAAGGAATTCTTCAGTGAATTGGAGAAGAAATATCTCCAGATGCATATTGAGATGGGCGACGATGGACGATATAGTGCTACTGGGATTGGTACCATTACCTTTTAGAGGGAGTCAGGTAAACCATTTCAATTAAAATATGTAATGCATGTACCAAGTTTGAAGAAAAATTTGGCCTCAGTCTCAATGTTGGAGGATAGAGGCTATGCCGTTGTTTTTAGTGATGGAAAATATTTCTTGTGACATAAAACAATGAGTCAAGCCAAGAGGATAGGGATTTGAGTTTAGAATATCTACAAGCTAGAGGTAGATGGCTATGCAACAATGATGGGAAAGGAAGATCAAGTGCTGAGCCGGGATGAGGTCGAATTGTGGCATAGGAGATTGGGCCATCTTCACCATGGAGCCTTGAAAGTCATGCAATAGATTTCTACTGGTCTTTCCAGGGGTACACTTGAGTAGTGAGATACATGCAAGGGATGAACTATGGGAAAATTTGTAAAGGCCACCTTTCATGAGAAGGGAAACCGAACTTCGGGGATCCTTGAGAGAGTTCACACATACATGTGTGGTCCTATCTCGGTTGCTTCAATAGCAAAACATAACTACTATGTTATATTTGTTGATGAATTTTCTCGTAAGTGTTCGATCTTCTTCATGCACAAGAAAGGTAAAACATTCTCTAAGTTCTGTGAGTTTAAGGCACTAGTGGAGAAAGAGTCGGGGAAGAAAATGAAGGCTCTTAGGAGTGATAATGGTGGAGAATACATCTCTAACGAATTCAAGAACTTTTGTAGCAAAGAAGGAATTTGAAGAGAACTCATAGCGCCTCATAACCCACAATAGAATGGGGTTGCAGAGAGGAAGAACAAAACTATTGTGGGTGCAGCACGAGCGATGTTGCATGATCAAGGCCTACCGATGCATCTATGGGTGAAAGCACACAATACATCAGTACATGTACAAAAACGTTGTCCTCATAGAGTACTTGGCATGAGTACACTTGAATAGGCTTTCACTGGTAAGAAACTTGATGGTTCAGACCTTAAGATTTTTGGCTCATATGTTTATGTGCATGTGACCAAGGACGCCAAGAAGAAGCTGGAACCGACTGCTGAGGTTGGGATTTTTGTGAGGTACAATGAAACACCCCATAATTATCGTGTGTGTTTTCCAAACAACAGAATGAATGTTATGCAACTAGCTATCAAATTTGATGAGGAGAAATCCATGCGATTGTCCCTTGAGAGGGAGCTAGACTTGCATGTAGAGGAGGAAATGCTGGTTTCCAAAGATGAGTCTCAAGATGTGGATCAACCACATGAGGAGGTTCATGGAGTGGAGTAAATCACTCATGTAGATCCATCCATCATAAATGGTAGAAGGCGCACCACAAATGATGATAGGCTGAGACTTGATGCTGCGCAGAATGTAGGAGCCCCTACTTCATAGCACAGAGAAAGAAAATCTCATGACTGATTTACTAGATACATGGCTCTTATGAGAAAATTTATTGTGACTGAACCATCTTCCTTTCAGGAAGCAATACAATAGCCTACTTGGGTTGATGCAATGGTGTAGGAGTATGACTCCATTGTCAAGAATAGTGCATGGGAGATAGTCCTAAGACCGGTTGACAAATTAATGATTGAATCAAGATGGATCTACAAGGTAAAGCAAGTTGTTGATGGGAGTGTGGAGAAATACAAGGTGATATTTGTGGCCCAAGTATTCTCACAAATCGAGGGAATAGATTATGATGAGACTTTTGTGACTGCTGCAAGGTACTCTTCCATAAGATCCATCCTTGCACTCTCAGCATAGATGGGTTGCCGCATTCATCAGATGGATGTGAAAAATGTGTTTCTCAATGGGATCATTGAGGAAGAGGTGTACATAGAGAAGCCTAAAGGTTTCTAAATCTTCAATGGTGAGTGCATGTGTGTAGGCTCAAAAGAGGTTTTTTATGGGCTGAAGCAAGCACCCCGTGCTTGGTACACTCAGATAAATAGCTATTTCACTAGATTGGGTTTCACCAAAAGTGAAGCAGATGAAAACCTGTACCAGATTGTGGTTGAGGGTAAGATATTGATCATTTTTCTTTATTTTCGTGATCTAATTTTGACTAGTGATGATCAGCTGATACATTCATGCAAGGAGGATCTTGCAAGGGGGTTCTAAATGAAGGACATGGGACTCCTTCATTATTTCCTTGGATTGGAAATATGGCAACGGGATGATGAACTTTTTGTGTCTCAAGACAAGTATGCAAAGGAGATACTAGGTAAGTTTAACATGGATAGCTACAAACCCATGGACACTCCTCTTCCAATAATTTGGAGGAAAGAGGATGCTACTTCTAGAGAGGTAGTGGATGCTATTGTCTATTGACAGTTAGTGGGTTTGCTAATGTATCTAGTGAACACGAGACTGAACATTTGCTATGCAGTTAACCAGCTGAGTCAAGCTATGGTTAAGCCTACCAAGCTCTTTTGGAAGGCGGGGAAGCATGTCCTGAGAAACTTGAGGGGCACATTAGAGTATGGTCTATGTTAAAAATGGACGGATGGAGTGAAGTTGCATGGCTTCACGGATGCAGATTGGGATGGAACTCTATCAGACAGAAGGAGCACATCAGGGGGGATATTTAGCATTGGATCGATAATAGTTTCATGGTACAACAGGAAAAGTGATTCATGGCACTCAATTCATTGGAAGCGGAATACATGGCAGCAATTCAAGCTACATGTGAGGCTATCTGGATGAGAAAGATATTGGTTGGTTTGTTTGGTTCTCAGATGGATCCGACAGTGATTCATTGTGATAATAAAAGTTGCATTAAACTCTCGATTAATCCTATGTTTCATGATAGGTCCAAGAACATAGATATGTGGTACCATCATCTCAGATATTGTGTGTAGAGGAGGATCATGTTTCTTCAGTACATTCCCACAGAAGATCAGGATGCAGATATTCTGATGAAGGTGCTCACCAAGAGAAAATTTGAATACCATAGAGACAGGATCGGGGTGAAGGATAACCCCTTTATTTTTGAGAGGGAGTGTTTATATTCAACAAGAAGATTCAACACCCATGCCTAGTGCATTAAGCACCCAGACTAGGGTGGGGCCCACAGTGCTATTTTTTGGTGCATGTCTATTTTTATTATCCTTGAATTTAGATGGACATTAAACTATAATCTATTATCAATGTGGACTTGAATGAGTTAACTTAAAGTGATAAATTCAATTAGCTAGTGGATTTCGAGTTAGAGGTTGGTTGGTGGGACATGCAGCGTAATTCTAGAGTTAACAGAGTTCGAAGTGCAATGGTGCATGAGTTGGTGCAAGTTGTAAATAGTTTAACTTAGTTAAGTGAGTTAAACTCAGTTGTGTTAGTTGTAACTGAAGATACACTAGTGAGAGATCAAGTGAATTAAATATTAATTAATTCACAATCAATGATCTCACATGCAACTGAGGATTTACTATTATTAGCTGCATGCATGTCAGATCCAGTGGAGACCCAGTTGAGTTCTAGGTGAAAGGGAGGTTGAATATCAGTTGTAGAATTATCTACTTGCACACACACATGAAAACACCCATTGGAGTGCCCATGATACTTGTGCAGTCAAGACAGGCAAGAATTCCTATGTTTTAGTGATCTTTACCATCAGGGATTATGCAAGCAAGGCAGGCTGTCTGGAGGCTAAGAATTGTATGTGTTGGCTAGTTTTGCATATGACAACGTGAGACAATTAACTGAGTACTGGAGGGCTCTTGTGAGAAGATTTTTGTATGTAATTGTTTCATGATCCATGCTTAATATACAATAGAAGATAGTGGAGTTTTTAGTTGTAATATTTCCCTGGGAAATTGTCTATGTTGTGTGTGATTGATATTTCTTCATGTTCATGTGATTAGTGATTGTGTTTTTAATTCTGAAAAATATTTGTAGAAGAAATTCAATATTTAACTTTAGTACATCTTTATATCAGGTGAATCAAAGATATACATGCTTATTGTATAATTTATACACAGTACATGCATCTATTCTGAAGCCTTCAACTCAGCCAATAGTGACTACTTGGCCCGACACTCACTTGTGTTGTGAGTGGAGATCTTATGGAACTCACACCACTTTACCGTGTCCTTCTTTAGAATATTGGTGTTTTTCTTCTCTTATGGCTTCGATGGGTTGTCCTGGGTCACCCCGCCTTGTCCTTGTCCTTTGTTCTACAGTTTGCGAGTGCCTTTCCCTTGCTTTTGATTCGCAGATCCAAAGTCTCACTTATTATGTTTGAATATCTACTCAATATTGGAAACATACCGATATTATGCACCAAGCAAGGAGATGTTGAGGAAATCCATTTCCTCCTAGATGCATCAGTACAGACAATTGCGATACTTAAGCACCAAATGTTTCTCTGAATATTTGATACCCAACTTTGTGTGCAACGTATGGAACAGATTCGTCAGCTCATGCACATCTTGATCCCTTTGTTTCCGCAGCATAGTCCATTGTATGTACTTGTCCTCATAGGTCCCCACGAGGTAGTATTGTTCCTTGATGGCATCTCAGAAATAATTCCAAGTGGGTGTGGTCGAGAACATGGAGGATTCCCCCTTGTCCTTTTGCTCACAGTAAGTTTACCACCAATCCTTAACATGGGGGTGGCTTTGAGGAGTGAAAAAGTAATATTTTCTTGATTAGAAAAGTTATGAAATGAAAAATATCCTTCTAATAGATTTAGCTATCTATATATGGCGTCTGCATCTATTTTTCCCTCAAATATGGGAGTGTTGAAGTTAACTTGTACCTTAAAAGGAGTGGCACCTCCAGAGTGGCTACTGGATGAAGATGCGTCGCTGGTGGGTAGTTGTCGAAGGATCTAGGCAAATTTATCCATAATCACATTCCTTTGTTTCTCAAGGTCCTCCTCAAGCAGTATTTTGATAGGATCTCTTGCTCCCTTATCTTTCTTTTCCTCCACCATGGGAGGTCATCGGGGTTTACAAGGTTGATCTTGCAACGGTTCAACCAAATCGAGCCCTAACTCCTTATACCCTATTCTCGTTAGGGACATGCAAAGAAATATTGAGAAAGATCACACCGCTCTGAAACCACTGATCCAGATTTATGAAGGAATGCAATAAAATACAAAAAAAACATAAATGGAGAGATGCAACATAAAATATACTTCATTTCTGTGAAAATTCCATTATTTGGAATCCTAGTGCAGTAGCTGATTAGATATCTTCTATTTGTTTAACTAAACAAATTATTTATCATATGCTATGGTAAATATCAAAATAAAATACAATGCATTCTTCACAATAAAAATTATGCAGAAAGTAAATGCAAGGAAAAATACTAGCACAAGTATAAACACATTAATACAGTTATTTTTGGACAATTGTCCCTCGAAAAACCTAATGTGGGAAAACTAGTGTAACCGATGAGGTTTTCTTTAATATTATTCAACAAAATATCTTGTACAAAAATAACCAGCAGAATAGAAGAGGAATATCTGTGAGAGATTTACAACCAATTTTCTCACTTGCACCATAGTGAAATTCTGACCCTGGAGAGGCCATGTAGCTTCTCCACGTCTCACTGCGTCAGCTTATGCATAGTCTGAACATCACAACCTCTGCACTATCCCTACCACTATGTCACTGCCTCTGTGTTGTCCCTCCTATGCGCTGCTTCTTCCGGTCTGATCTTGTACTCTCAGCTCTTGTTGATGCCCTCTCTCTCTAACTTGCAACTCTCCCTATGATTCAATTTTGTCTTGTCGAACTTTAGCCAGTGACAAAATCAATCTTCTTGGGTAACTGAGTATATGCCTAGTATTTCTTCCAAATGCATCATCAAGTCTTTATAATATTCTCATTGATACTTCAATGGTCAAGATTAAATCGTTAATCAAGGGCTAAGATTAACTTTCCTTGATCTTTGTCTTTTTCTACAAGATTCACAACCTGTTTTATTAATACCTTTTAATTATTTTAATTTCCTAAGTTTAGACTTAGGGTCCCATTAAAAATAATTATTTATTCCCATAAAAGACAATCCAGGTGGAATTTCCCAAAACGCTTTTTGGGTTGTTTGGGATACATGTACCTAATCCTCCCTACAAAATTTGAGACTTAGAGCACATCCGATGCTACCAGAAATAAACACTCCCTCTTAGCGAGGATTGTGCTCTAGCAACACAACCATATGAAGTACTGCTCTGATTTTGCAACATCTTCCTCTGCGTTGATGAAGTCTGACAATTTTTCCCACCAACATCGCATCGCTACATATGTGTTGTTGTTGACCCGGCGTATTGCTGCCAATTTCTACTACACTGCAACTCTCTACTATCTATTGTTGTTATAATTGAGGACCCATCTTCTGCTAAAATGAGTTCTCAACCATACCCATATGCTCCATGAACTAAATTAACTTAGCTCTTCCTAGAGCCTTTGTGAGTACGTCTTCTACATGATCTCCTATGGGGACATACTGTAGCTATATTTCCCTCTGCTGAACATAGTCTCTGAGAAAATGACATCCGATATCTATGTGTTTTGACAGATCGTGAAATATTGGATTCTTAGAGAACTTAATACAACTATGATGATCATAGTAAACACTATTTGGTTCCATCCTCTTCCTAAAAAATCTCACAAGAAGCTTCCTAAGCCATATGGATTCACACATTTCTAGGTTGGCTGCCATATATTCTACTTCGACTGATCTTAGTGCTACTGACTTCTGCTTCATGCTGCACCAAGAGATCATTCCTGATCCAACACTAAAACATTCCCTAGAGGTACTATTTTGATCTGCTGAACTTCCTGCCCAATCTGCATCTTTGAACTTGCTCAATTTGACATCATCTCCTCAGGTGTGTTTCAACCCATGTTTGATTGTTCCACACACATATCTGAGAATTTTCCTAGCTATTGTCCAATGTACCCTTTTTAGTTCCACCATGAAATGACTAAGGGGGTTGATAGAAATACAAATTTTTGACCTAGTGTTGACTAGATACATGAGTGACCAAATGAGTTGTCTATACAAGATGGGGTCAATTTCCTTATCGCTTGATGCATCTATTTTCTTCCAGTTGGTGATCATAGGCATCATCACGGATCGACACTTTTTCATTCTAAATCTCTTCAGAAATTCCATAGCATATCTTCCTCGCCCTAAGAAGATCTCTCCATTCTTTTGCCACACTTCCAATCCTAGAAAATAATGCATCAACCCCATATCCTTCATGTTGAATTCTTCTTCAAGATTATTATTGCAGTCCTTTATGAGCCTAGACGACCTTGTAAGAAATAGATCATCTACATATAATACCAAAATTAGTGGTTCATTCTCCACCGTCAAATAATAGAGATTAGGATCTGCGTCACTCTTGCTGAATCCCAACAGTTGCAAGTCTCTATCAATCTGACCATACCAAGATCTAGGTGTCTGTTTGATCCCATATAGGGCTTTCTTCATTCTACATACATGAGTTCTCTTCTCATGGGTTTCAAATATTTCAGGTTTTTCTATGTAAACCTCCTCTTCTATCACCCCATTCAATAATGTGGTATTGACATCCATCTGGCATTAGGGGGATTTTGAGGTCTAAAATGGACCTCTTAAGGAAATTATAAAATAATAGTGGAAATAATAAAATAAGATTACATTACATCATCAAATTTTAAATGGAAAAAAACTGGTTTTTCAACTCGTATTTTCAACTTATCTACCTATGGTTTTACTCAAATTTCAAGTAGAAACACTCGTTGGATGTAGAATTTAATTCCTCATCCAAGGAGTACCCATGTTACATACTTTCGGTGGACCCAACTACACTAAAAATGAAAAATACATTAAAAAAGGTGATTGCAATCACTTTTTTCATGTATTTCTCATTTTTTGTGTAGAAGGGTACATCGAAAGTGTGCAACATGGGTACTCCTTGGATGAGGAATTAAAATTTTCATCCAACGAGTACTAACGCTTGAAATTTGAGTAAAACCTTAAGGATATAAGTTCAAAATATGAGTTGAAAAATTAGTTTTATTATGTTATTATATTTTTAAACTTTGTAATTTTTACTCCAAAAATGGTGAATCATCCCCCATGGTTGACATCATCATCTTGAATCCTATTGGTTCTTATAAAATTTATTTTGGTTGTACATTTTTCTTAGGAGGCCCATTTTAGACCTCAAAATTCCCCTAATGTGAATCTCCCATCCCATCTAGGTTGTTAGGGATATAATAGATCACATGGAGGTGTATCTGGCTACAGGGGTTAAGGTCTCCTCATAGTCAATTCCTTCCTTCTATGCATACCCATTTTCCACGAACCTGCCTTTGTACTTATCCATGCTACCATCTGCAATGTACTTGATCTTGTAGTTCCATATTGATCCTACATCTGATCTATCCTCAGGTCTACGCACAACTTCCAAAACATCATTCTTCATGATAGAACTGTACTCTTCTACCATGACATCCACCAATACTAGGCGTTGCACGGATTCCTGAAAACTGGAGGGTTCTTCTACATGTGCTACCAATGCTTGGTACCTGTTAGGTTGTCTACGCTGCCTCTTCTCGGTTTTGGGAGATCTAATGAACTCCTCTACATCCATTGGTGTATGTCATGCCTCCTGAATGGTTCTACCACTGGTGGTAAGATGCTCTCTCAATTCCTCCTCCTATTCATGTTGTTCCATCTGCTGAGAACTTCTAGAATCTTCTCCTCCCAAATAAATGTCGGTACTGGTCATTGTACTTGATCCTGGTGTTTTTCCTCTTGCATGTCTTCCCTGATGCCCCTATTGCTATTGGACTAAAGGAACTTCTATTTACTGATCCTTTGTTGGCATCTCACAAGATTTATTGTAAGCTCTATCTTCCATGAACTTAGCATCTTGCCTTACTACAATTTTCATGCTGCTAGGAATATAGATTCTGTATGATTTTGAGGTCTCACTATATCCTACAAGATACCACTTTTCTGCAGTCTGATCTTGTTTACTACGCTTCTCATATGGAACGTGACTGTATGCCAGAATTCCTAATATCTAGAGGTGATTCAGTTCTGGCTTCCTCCCTGTGAAAACACCTTCAGGAAATTTCTTCTCTAATTCTCTGTAAGGGGTTCTATTCTGAATCTACATAGTTGTGTTACATGCCTCTGCCCATAAGAATCTAGGCAAGTCTAGGTCATATAACACAGCTTTTTTTCCCCAACAATAGTTCTTTTCTTCTTCTCTGCTACACAATTACGTTTCAGATTATATGGAGTTTTCCACTCTCTCTTGATTCCCTCATTTGTGCAGAAATATGTGAATTATTTGTCTGTATATTCTCCACTGTTATCTAAGCATAATACCTTTAATTTCTTCCATGTCATGTTCTCTACGAGAGCTTTAAACTCTCTAAACTGACCAAATACCTCATCCTTGGTCATTAGGAAGGAGATCCAGGTTTTTCTGGAGTAATCATCAATGAAGGTGAAAAATTATTCACCATTGCTAAGATCTCTAGTGGAAATTACGCCACAAATGTCTGAGTGTATCAATACTAATACACCTTCTTCTTGTTTATCACTTTTGGGGAAAGTTGCCTTAGCATACTTCCCTAGTACACATCCTCTGAATATGTCATCATACTAAGTATTGAGGACTAGAACTCCAATGACACTCTCTCTAACCATCCTTAGTGCTCCATGGTGCAAATTTCCCATTCACATATGCCATAGTTAATTCAGATTTCTTTCACCATCAAGATTTATGCCTATCAGTGCCATTGGAGACTCGAGCTACAATATGTATAGTCTATTTCTTCGAGCTCCAATTTTCGTCTTCTTCTTCCAACTTGGATGTTTGACGTATACCTTATTTCCAATGAAGTATACATTGTATCCCTTGTCCTGTAACTGGGACACTGAAATCATATTCATTCCTAGCCCTGGAACATGCAGCACATTAGTGGCTCTAATGCTGGTTCCTGCTTCTGTCTGAAATGCTATGGTGTCTCTCCCTATTGGAGTGCATTTTTTTCTATTTCCCATAGTGTTCTGGATGTCCATCTACTCTTCTTGATAGCTTGAGAAATATTCTCATACTCCATTGATGTGATTTGAATCCCTTCGATTTATTATGCTTTTGCAGTCCAGTAAAAACTGCATCCCTCATAAAGACTACTCTGTGATGAACCTCTTAGCAACTCCCACTGTCATTGGAAAATTTCGATCCATAAATATTTCTGTATGTTGACTCACTCAGAGAGAGATTTTCCATGAAATATTTTCCTCCTGGACTGGACTGCGCAATCCTTTAGGGAATCTATTTCACTGCTTGCACAGTCTCCTGATCTCCCTCTTCTGTTCAACACTGGATCTTCTATATTTGTTTTCTTTTCTCTGATACCATGTGAGAATTCCGCTATCTGGAATCCTACTGCAACAAATGATTATATTTCTTATATTTTTTTAACTGAACAAATTATTTATCGTGTGCTACGGTAAATATCGAAATAAAATACACTACAATATTCACAATACAAACTCTGCGGCAAGTAAATGCAAGGAAAAATACTAGCACAAGTATAAAGACATTAACACAGTTATTTTTAGACAATTGTCTCTGAAAAAACCCAATGTGGGAAAACCAGTGCAGCAGATGGGGGTTTCTTTATTATTCTTCTGCAAAATATATTGTATAAAAATAACCAACATAATAGAAGAGGAATATCTATGAGAAATTTACAACCAATTTTCTCACTCGCACCATAGTGAACTTCTGACGCTGGAAAGGCCCTGTAGTTTCTGTGCATCTCACTGCATCATCCTCTACGTAATCTTAGCGTCACAGCCTCTATGTTGTCACTGCCATTGCGTCACTACTTATGCGTTGTCCCTCCTATGCGCTGCTTCTTCTAGATTGATCTTGTACTCTCATCTCTTGTTTATGCCCTCTCTCTCTAATCTGTATCTCTCCCTATGATTCGATTTTCTCTTGCCGAACTTTAGCCAGTGACAAAATTGATCTTCTTGGGTAACTGAGTATATGCCTGGTATTTCTTCCAAATGCCCCATCAAGTCCTTATAATCTTCTCATTGCAGACACTTCAATGACCGAGATTAAATCGTTAATCAATGGCTAATATTAACTTGAATTGATCTCCGTCTTTTTCTAGAATATTGACACGATGTTTTATTAATAAATTTTAATTATTTTAATTTCCTAAGTTTACACTTAGGGTCCCATTAAAAATAATTAATTATTTCCATAAACACAATACGGGTGGAATTTCCAAAAACACTTTCTGGTATCTTTGGAATACATGTTCCTAAGCCTCCTTGCAAAATTTTAGACTTAGAGCACATCCACTGCTACCAGAAATCAACAATTTCATTAATATCAATAATTGAAATAAGCTTACAGATAGAAGGGAAATAAACTAGCTTGGGTGATGGTAGCTTATCTTTGAAAATAGATTTAGCGGCTACATGCCTCTAAAATATGTTACAATGAGGCTCAAGGGCCTTTCAATTATTGAACAGCATAGGAAAACCCTAAAAAACCAAAGCCCTAACCCCAGGAGATGGAACACCAAGAGTTTGTGGGCCCCATTGGGGTTAGTTGGGCAACCAACTTCCCGGGGTTGTAACTTTGTCATATATATTTGTTTGGTACATACGATATATCATCAGATATATTTCTCCAAGTACTATAAGACTTTTCGCAGGCCCCTACCTATGGTTTTAGGCTTGCTGTAGACCTCAAAAAAACGTCGTTTAGGGGGTCAAAACTGCTTCAGAAGTTTAAGGGCCCGAAAAACTGCTAAAAATAGTAAATGATGCTATAAACAAGGAAATTGATGAAACCCACTGGAGATCTAGGTGGAATAGGTGGGTGGCCACAAATATCCACCTGGATCATCTCTACCCTAAACCTAGAATTTCAACCTCTTAAGGTAAGTCACTAGTTAGGGCTAGCCATCTTTCTCAACTAAGGTTTGAATGTTAGTTGATAGAGGGATTCAACATGTGGAGGTTTTTTATTTTTGAGGAGCTTGGGAGGTACTCCAAGACCTAGGGTTAGGGGTTTGGATGGTGAAGCTCCAAAAAAGTCATAAATGGGCTTGGAACCAAAGGTTTGGGTTGTGTACCCAAAGGAGTTGGGACAAAAGCATGAGGCATTTGAGCATGAGAAAATTTGAGGTGATAGAGGATATCGAGATAAAACCAATGCATCAATAATAACACAAATCATAGCTCTAGATTAAGAGATATTGATTTTTGTTTGTCACTTTCATGTTTTGTGCAAGTCATCATGGGTTTAGGAGGACTTGTTGAAAGTTGACAAGGATCTGTTGAAGCCCTCATTGAGTGATATAAATATGAGGTGTGTGAGGCTCATTTAAGGCATCCAAAAATGCACAAGATCATTGAGATACACTTATGAAGCATCCACAGATATAAGGAGCCCTAACGAAGGTGGAGGAGAGCTAATTATGCCTTTTTCTTGATTGTTTGGCCAGGATGAGTAGAGGAGCAAGCAAGTTGAAGCTCCTAGAGGATTTATAGGCTAGTTTGGTGTGATGTAAGGATGGGTTCTCTCTTTATTTGAAGGAATTAGGGTGGCTGTGATATTTCAGGAGGTCACAAGCCTGTTTTGAGTATACTTTAGGAAGGCCAAGACCCTGTTTTAGGGGACAGTCATGCCCCTGAAGGAGAAAAAGAGATGCCACAACAAATTAAGTTTATTTTGGGAGAGTTTGGGTGGGTTGAAGATGATTTTGATCTTTCCCTAACCAGAGACCTTAAATTGCAGCATAAATATACCAGTCAAGAGGAATATGTAAGTTGTATCTATGTTGAGTTTGTGTTAGGTGGAAGGTTTCCCTAGTGTGGAAAGAATTTGCAGCAGGTTATGAGACCCAATTAGAAGGCTTAACATGGTGTTATAATCCTTTCCTTGGAGCATATTTCATAGTGGAGGTATTGGGCACTTAGTGATCGGTGGAGGGAAACGAGAAAGTGACAAAAGTAGCCCTATATTAGTGTGAAAAGAAGGAAATTGACAATTGTGCATTGGGTGAAGTTGTTGACCCTATGCATATCTCTTTTGATGGACGAAAGGAGCTACTAGAAGGTAGATTGGAGCTTGGGTATTGGCCAGCCTTGAAGAGAATATTGGATCAGCCCATGTTCATTAAAGCATAAGTGACTTGCAGTAGTGATAGGTGGCAACCCTCTTGGAGATTCTATGTGTTGTCTCTTGATGGATTAAGGGGTACTATAGAGCATGATAGCAGTGAAGGGCCGACATGATTAGATATGACATAGAGACTGCAACAATATTTTCAATGTATATTTTATTATTGTACTTATGGATAATTGAGGGTCATTATCCCTTGTATGGGAGCCCTAGACTGTTGTAATATTTAGTTGGTTTGATATAATGAAGATTGAGTTGTTGTACATATTTGTACAATATTTTGTAAAAAAATTTCTATAGTTGTGCATGTTTGATTTACAGTTTTATATTGTTCTGTTGTGAAAAGTAGCTTTGTTGAGACTCTTTTCTTGGTAGTGTTAGAGATTCTAAGATTCTATCCTAGACCCAAGATCATGGAAATTCAACATGGTATCGAAGAGTATCTAAGCTACTTTGGGAGACATTGGTATCGAAGAGTATCTTAAGTGTGCACAACAAAGTACACCTTAAGAGGGAGTTGGTCATATTGTAAGTGAAAGGCTCACTACAATGTCGAAGTTCCAGGTTGGTCTCCGGTATGAGGACATGTTTGAGGGGTTATCCAACTATAGTCAATGGAAGGAAATGATCAAGTTGGTATTGCAGGTCAATAGGATCTGGGAGCTCACTAAGAAATCCATCAATAAGCCAACTGACCCAAAGGAATCAGTTGTGTACGAGGATTTGGATATCATCCTTGATGGTGTGAAGGATCCCCTAATACCTCATTTTCTGGGAAGAACACTGCACATGATATGTGGATGCCTCTTCAGAATTTGTTTCAGAATAAGAACAATAACTGAGTACCAGTATTGGAGGATAATTTGAAGTCCACCAAGATGATGTAGGGTGAAGGAGTGACTTCGTATCTGACGAGATTGTCTCAACTCAAATATGAGCTTGCTAACGTCAATGTGACTATTTTAGAGAATGATATGGTGAGGATTTCCTTGAAAGGGTTCACCGAGGAATGGAAGCCCTTCATCAAATGGATCATTTCCAGATTGGAATAGGTTGTGGGATGAATTCATTTAGGATGATTTGTGAGACGAGGATCTTAATTCGAAGAAGAGGGATTCAAATGATAACATGGCACTTGCAACACAAATGAAGGGTAAGAAAAAGAAGGACTTGAGTAAAGTCATGTGTTTCAACTGTGGCAAGATGGGTCATTTTTCATTGAGATGTTTGATGAAGAAGAAGGGAGATGACAAGAAGAGGAAAGGGAAGCAGGTCATCGATGTTTCCATTTCTGCTGAGATAGATGCTCTCACCATGATATTGGAGGAGGAAGACTTTTCTATGATCTCTCATTTCTCGCAGGGTACTATCGATGAGGATGGATGGTACATGTATAGTGTTGTGTCGAAACATATGATAGGGTCACATGAATTTTTTGAGACTTTAACTGAATGAGACTCGAAGTTGCACATGGCATTAGGCGACAAGAGTCAGAAGGAGATCTGAGGATCAGGAGTTGTGCCATTCATGATGGAGACAAGATGGGTGATGTGGGTCTACGATGTATTTTTTGTACCAGGACTTAGATATAGTGTGATATTTTTCTCGATGATCGATAAGAAGGGGCTTGAGGTCTTGTTCCAGGATGGGAAGAAAAAACTCAGGCCAAAAGTCTCTAGCTTTGCAGGTATCATGCTTGGAGTTAGAGAGCATGGTCTATATAGGCTGACGCACATGCCTATGGATCATGGAAAGAAGAAGCAGGTGGATGAGGTACAAGTTCCATAGAATTAGGTGCAAGTGCAGGCTTCATAGGCGCAGGTACAGGTTCCAGAGAAGAAGTTCCAAATTTCGAAGGCTCAGGGGGAGTCGAGTTCGAGTGGGATTTTGCAGGTTCAGAGGGATAGTTTTTAGCCCAAGAAGAGTGTGTGGTTATTAGGAAGCAATGGTGCTTCTATAGATGACAAGAAGAAATAATGGAGAGATTGGAAAACAATAAAGGAAAAGAAGAGAGAGTTGGAATCTTCCAGTGACAGCGACACTTCAAAGAGAGGTGTAGTTATGCTATAGGGATTGTTGCAGTTGTGAGTGCTAGGATTTGGGTGAGTTTTGAGAGTAGTGATGAAGATGATGAGTTACTTCCTAGTCTTGGAAGTACCTCCCTCTCTAAGAGGGAGTGTTGATTTTTTAGTAGCTTGGGAGGTACTCCAAGCCCTAGGGTTCGAGTTTGGTGGGTGAAGCGCCACAAAAGTCATTTTTTGGATCGGAACCCAAGGTTGGTGTTTTGTACCCAAAGTAGTTGAGCCAAAACCATGAGGCATTTGAGCATGAGAAAATTTTAGGTGATAGAGGATGTCGAGATAAACCAATGCACCAAGAATCACCCAAATCAAAGCTCTAGATTAAGAGATATTAATTTTTGTTTGTCACTGTTATGTTTTGTGCAAGATGAATTGGGTTTAGGAGGAATTTTTGACAGTTGACAAGGATACATTGAAGCCCTCATTGAGTGATATAATTATGAGGTGTGTGAGACTCATTTAGAGCATCCATAAGGGCACAAGCTCATTGGGAATCACTTATGAAGTAGACACATAGACAAGGATCCCTAACGAAGGTGGAGGAGAGTTGATTATGTATTTTCCTTGACATTTTGGGCATGCCGAGTAGAGGAGAAAGCATACCACAACTCTTAGATGATTTATAGCTAGTTTGGTGTGACGTAAGGACGAGTTCTCTCTTTGTTTGAAGGATGCAGGGTGGCTGTGATATTTCAGGAGGCCGCATGCCTATTTTTAGAAAAATTTAGGAGTGTCGTAGGTATTGGCCTAAGGGTTGGCTCTTTGAAGGACAAAATAAGGTATCCAAGTGGGCTAGTGTTTCAGACCAAGGAGATTTTTAAAAATGGAGTTGTGAAGAACTCATTGATGTCCCTATGTGTTGCACTTCTGGTGGGAAAAGGAGCAACTAGAGGGTAGAGTTGTTGGAGCCATGTTAAGTGACCTAAATGAATTGTGATAATTGATAAAGGTAGATTGGAAAAGTTTTATAATGGAAGCTAAAGGACATAAAAAAATTTTAGGGTACCTGGACTGAAAGGAGTTAAGGAGGTGACTACATCAGCAACTCGGTTGTATCTTTTCCAAGGTAGATTAGTTGTCAAAGGATAGACATCAAGCCCTAGTTGTATTCTTGTATTTGTGATTGTATGAGGGCCATGTTCCCTAGTACGAGAGCCTTAGTTTGTATTAAATATTGTTAATATAAAAAATATGGGTTGAAAAAATGAAAATTTTTCTATTTTGCACTAGTTGATTTACTGTTGTGTTTATTCCATTGTGAAAAGCAGTATTGTTGCGGCATTTGAGTTTGGTTGTTTCAGAGATTGCAAGACCAAAACCTATATTCTATAGTTCCATGGTAATTCAGCATGGTATCAAAGCTACTTTGAAGGGCCAGTGAATCATAGTGTGCAGAACGAGTACAAGTCAAGAGGGAGTTGGTTCCAGTGTCGTTGAAGGAATAATAGAAATGGCGAAGTTGTCAATTGGTCTGTGATATGAGGACAGGTTGGAAGGGTTGTCTAACTATATTCCATGGAAGGAAATGATCAAGTTAGTTTTGATTGTGAACATGATTTGGGTTTTTCAAGAAAGAGATCAAGAAACTAACTGACCCTAAGGATTTGGAAGTGTACAAAGAGATGGATACGAAGGCCAAGCTAATCATCCTAGATGGTGTTAAGGATTCTTTGATACCTCATATGTCTCAGAAGAACACTTCCCATGATATGTGAGAATATCTTCAGTATTTTTTTGAGAATAAGAACAAGAACCGACTATTGGTATTAAAGGATAATTTCAAGGACACCAAGATGATGGATGGTGAAGGAGTGACGTCGTATATGAGGATTTATTTGAAGGGGTTTACCTAGGAATGGAAGTCGTTCATCAAAGGTATTGTCACCAGAGAGAAGTTGCTAGACTGGAACAAGTTGTGGGATGACTTCTTTCAAGAAGAATTGCGAGATAAGGATCTTCATTTGAAGAATAAGGCTTCTAATGATGACGTGGATCTTGTAGCAAGAATGAAAGGAAAGAAAAAGAAGGACTTGAGTAAGTTGAAGTGTTTCATCTATGGAAAGTATGGTCATTATTTGACAGTGTCCAAGGAAAAAGAAGGGAGACAATTAGAAGAATAAGGGGAAGGAGGTAGAAGGTGTCGCCACTTCTATTGAGCTAGATGATCTCTCAAGAAGATTGGAGAGTGAATATTTTTCTCTAGTATCTCATTTATCTAAGGGTGCCATCGATGAGACTACATGATATGTGGACAGTGGTGCATTGAAGCATATGAAATGTTTGTGTGATGTGTTTCAGACTCTAGCTGAGTGGGACTTGAAGTTTCACAGGATGGTGGGTGACAAGAGTCAGAAATAGATCAATGGATCATGTGTCATTCCATTTAGGATGTTAATGCGAGTTTAGGATGTAATATATGTACTGGAGCTCATATATATTTTTTTGTTTTTCTTAATGATCGAGTAGAAGGGGTTTTACGTTATTTTCTAAGATGGGAAAGCAAAGCTTAGGCCCAAAATCACTAGCTATGTTGGAGTGGTCATCGAAATTAGGTAGCATGGTATATATAGGCTAATAGGAAAGACTAAAAATCATGAGACATAAAATTAAAAGTAGGTATATGTTCCATAGGTTCAAAGGGATCCAATTTCTAGCGGGAGTTTTTAGGTTCAGAGGAAGAATGTGCATCCCAAGAAGAGCACATGTCAGTGGGGAGTAAGGGTAATTATACAGCTGACAAGAATGAACTGTGGGATGGATTGGAAGTGTTTAAGGAGAAGAAGAAGCAATAATCTTCTCATGGAAGTGATACTATCGATAAGGGAAAGATTCACGCTACTGGGTATGCCGTTGTAGTGAACACCAAGAGTTGGGCTAGTGTCGCCAACAGTAATAGTGATGAAAAGTTACTTCCTAGTGGTGGAATTACCTCCCTCGCTAAGAGGGAGTGTTTATATTGGTAGATTGAGAGTTAATCTAAACTCGAGGGTACAAGGTTGTGGGGGAGTTTTTCTCACATGGGCTTTGTGCGAAAGCGTACCCAAGTATGGCATTTTGTACCCAAAGTGGCGGGCATGAAACCAAGATAAATTTTGTTGCTTAAACCCATGTAGCATGCATGGAACCCTTAATGGAGCAAGGGGATGCTAATAAGGTTAAGGGAGGTTTTTCCAAATGGGAGAAATAAATTTTTATTTATGTGTTACTGGGTTATTTGGAAAAATTACAGGTCAAACTTTCTTTAGGAATTCCCTAGAGTGGGCTAAAATATGTCACCAAAGAACATATAAATAGAAAAGAATTGATAACTCATTTGACACATCACAAGTGCTTCTCACATAATGAGAAGGAAGTCTGAGGCAGTCGCAGTCCCTTAGGAGCTTGTCTAAAGTGAAAGGAGGTTGAGATAGAGCATCTTCTTGTGTGTTTGGGTAGGCGAGTGTGGGCAAGTGTTGAGTGTTAAGGATGAGTTTTTGGCAGTATTTTGAGTGTTATCTCTCTTAAGAACAAATCGTAGTTCTATGCATTTTCTGGGAAGGAGACCAAGCTATTGAAGCTAGGTTTTGGAGGGTCATTATACCTTACAAATAGCTAGAACATTGGTTGAGTTACCACATAAGGCAACACAAAAGATGGTGTATTAGAAGAGAGACTAGCACATAATTTTGGAGCAACAGGAGGTTGAGAGGAGGGTTGTAGCATTTGCTATAGGAAGCCCTAACTAGGGCCAAAATTGCAAACCCTAGTGCATTATCAGTCTATAAATTATGGGCAAAATCTGATGTCCCAATGTATGTAATTTTTCCTTCTATGTTTTGTGTTGATGCTAGGTCGATGAGTGTCTAGAAAGGACATAATTGTATGTCATCCTAAGTATTGGTTGGAGGGAAGTTAGTAGGTGCTTGTTATGCCCTAAGTGTATACTTGTAAAGGAAAATAAGTATGCTAGGAGTGGCAGAGGTATTGGCCTAAGAGTTTCTTCTTTGAAGGAAAAAAGAAGGCAACCAAGTGGGCTAGTGTATCATACCTAGTTCACTGTTGGAGAAGGACATATTTAGTGAAAAGAAGGGCAGACTCCAAGCCCTTGACTTTCCATCACTATAGCAACAAAGGAAGGAAGAAGTGGGTAGAAACATAGTGACTTCAATTAGTTGTTCACAACTCCGTTTGTGAATAGCTCCTTGGTGGACAAAGGAGAGGCTAGTGGGTAGAGTTTGTAATATTCCCAAATGGGAAATGAAATAATAATAAACAGTTATGCAGAGAAATAATGTTGATAATCTATGAACATAGAAGGATTCCAATAAGGAGACCCTTCTTTAACATTCACAACAGAATCAAATGTAAAATTAAGCCCATAAGATATACAAGAGGAAATAGAAGTCTCCAATGAAGAAAAATCCTCAAAAAGAGGTGTTGCAACCATACATATGAATAGAAACTACCTTGAAAACGTTATTTTTATTAGGCTACAACAACTGTTGATTACAACTTAGATCTAGAGCAAAATAATGCATGAAAAGTCAGATCTATGACATATCCATACACTATAAAGACTCTCCTTCAAAAGACCCTTGGGGTTTTCAGCATTACATGGAGCACATGGAATAGATCTGAGATATAAAGCTACAGATCTACAGAAATATTTAGATATTCAGGAATATTCAGATCTGACCTGATATATACAATAAAATTACCCTCTACAATGGATCTCAAAGGTGAAGGGCAGATCCCCAACACATGAAAATTACTCCTCCAAAATGTTATGCCAAAAGTCCCTGCAACAACACTTACAGAAAAACACAGATTTGGAAGTAAAAATGCACTGTAGGGTTTAAGATATGTTTGGCCACATGCCAATATCTAAATTTGATGCTCCAATGATCCAATACTCACTTGAAAATGGGAGAGAATACTTCCCCACTGAAAAGGAGCACTAGAATGGTCTAGATCTAAGTAGATCTAGCCTCCACTTGCTGCAGATTTCAAAGACATCCAAACCCTCAACAGGATATATGTTGTAGTTGGAAGAAGAAGCTTGGCCTCAAGCCAGATAGTGGACTATGCAATACAAGACTCTCCCAAGAGCTACTCAATGGGAAGAGGTGGGATTCCTGAATAGGAACACCCAATGCTAAACATCATTTGAAATTTAGGCTAAACAACCAAAGAAATATATATGGTCTAAACAGAAAACATATCAAAATATCATATCTTCAACAACCTTCTGATGCTGCCATCCTCTTCCTTTTATAAGTTGAGAGCTTGCAAACCCTAAACCCCCTTCAATGAAATGGCTTCTTTCGCATGAACCATCTCCATCTAAAACTACAATGTGCCTCATTAATGGCCACTCCTCCATGAAATCGCTGTAGATTTGGTCATGGTTGACCCAGTCAAAATGTTCAGCCCCTTTCACACCTAAGAGTGCCTTCTTACTTAGCCAAGATATAGCCTTTTTCACATTTGGCATTGATTTATTTACTGTTTAGGAGTTTTATGATCCTCCTTTACAAATTTATTCATGAAACAAAAAAATAAAACAAAAATGAATATTCCCATTAGCTTATGACTAACTGGGAATATTAAAGAGTTATTGGAGTAGTGTTTAGTGACCTAAAAGGAATTGTGATCATTGATAGAGGAAGATTGGAAGAGATGCAGATTGGAAGCTAAAGGACCAATAATTTTGTTCAGGGTATGTGGACTAAAAGGAGTTGAGGAGCCAACTACATCAACAAGTCAATTGTATCTTGTTCAAGGTATATTGGTTGTCAAAGGATTGACACCAAGCCCTAGTTGTATTCTTGTATCAGTGATTGTATGAGGGTCATGATCCTTGGTACGGGAGACCTATATTGTTGTATTAAAGATTGTTAATATAAAAAATTTGGGTTTAAAAAGTGAAAATTTGTATATTGTCCACTAGTTGATTTACTGTTGTGTTTATTCCACAATTAAAATTAGTATTTTTGTGGCATTTGAGTTTAATTGTGTCACATATTATAAGACCCAAACCTAGATTCTCTAGTGTTGTGGAAATTCAACAATTATTAAAGGCTTCTTGATCCATAAATTGAAGCTATACACCTCTTGGAAGCCTTTTCTTAGCCTTGTGATCCTAGGTAGTCCTATATACCTTGTTGTGCCTGTTAATTTTTTAGATTGTTCTATGTTGTTTAAATTACTTCAACCCAATTCAAATCTTCATTAAGTAGTGCATCCAATTATTAACAATGTTTCCAATCATAAGAAGTAACTGAAGATAGAAAAATATAAGCAATTACAAAGGAGACAATAGAAAAACCATAAGAGACACCAGATTAGTTGAAGACTAGGGAAAAACCCACTATGGGGAAAACCCTATGAAATCTTCTTTTTATTAGATTTCCATAAAAAAAATCAGTAGAGATTACAATGAGCCCAATACATAAATTTCTAGTAGAGATTTACCCAATACAAAATCATACTATGCATACTTTCATAATTACAGTAAAGAAGAGAGAAACTATCCAGCCTTTAGAAAACTATAGTCAACTTCGGTCAACTTTCAAACCTTAGCTCATAACCTCGATCACACTCATCAATATATCCTACGAGAAACTGTAACTTCCTGGTCGCTCCTTGAAACATTGTATGTGAGTGTTGGGTTAGTCCCAGGAGAACTGTAAGTGTGTGACTGGGGACAAAATGACCCAAACTAGACTGAAACCCCCAGTTGCACCCTTCAAGTGTCTATGCATGCAATGTTTCCTTCCAAGTCACACTGAGGATAACTAAAAGCATGTGACTGGGGAAAAAATTTCTCCAAATCAACCTCAAAGCCCCTGTTGCTCCCTTCAGGCTACTATGTATGTGACTTTAGCCTCCCAGTCGCACTGAGGAACATTGTGTGTGTGCAACTGAGGATGAAAACGACTAGTGACATGCATGCGTCTGGGAAAAATAAACCTAGACATGTGCGAGCCTCAGACCTATAGTTTCAGACCCTTGTGCGAACTTCCCCCGACAGACCTTTACAAACCAAGACAATAGAAGAGGAGAAGAGATTGTGTGATGAGTGTGTCCAAATGACCTTGGGGTCCATTCTATTTAAAGGCTTTCATGAGGTCCACCTTATGTTAAGGCCGACCTGTCCAATAGAGCATATGCATAGGGCCGACCTAATCCAATATACATGGATGGGTACATAAATTCAAAAACCAACTTCTGCTTGTCTAAATGAGGTGATCTTTAGGTCGATTTTGGTCCTCTCAAAAAAAGGAATTCAATGAAATCATCATCTCTGTCATCTAAGTTGTCCAAGGTGGAATTTGAACCTAGTTGCAAAAATTAACAAAGCCCTAGGTTCAATGTGCCCTAATTAGGCCTTTTTGGAGGACGCAAATTGTCATGTTGTGCTAGCTAAGCCCTGTTCTTAAGAGGAACAACCCTAATAGTTCTATCTTGTCACCTTTATACCTACTATTTGATAAAAAATAGAGGAAATTTCATCCAAAAGGTTCCCATGAAATTTTCATGTAATTTCCATGTCATAATATTCAAACCAATCAAAATCATTTAAATTTAAAAAGAGGTACATGTAAATATTTTGGAGGGAAAAGAAAAAAAAACTACCTTTTTTTAATTGTATTTTTTTCTTATCTCCCTATAGGTTTACTCAAATTTCAATTGTAGACACTCATTGGACGCCGAATTAAATTCCACATCCAATTAGTACCCATCATGTATACTTTTGAGAAGACCAACATTGATAAAAATTGCAGATACGTTAAAAAAATGTGTTCAACACGGTTTTTCAATGTATCTAAATTTTTTATCTATGCAGGTCTTCTCAAAAGTATACATGATGGGTACTCGTTATATGTGAAATTTAATTATGCGTCCAACAACTATATACACTTGAAATTTGAGTAAACCTATAGGGAGATAGACCAAAATACAATTAAAAAAAGTAGTTTTCTTCTTTTCCCTCCAAACTTCATAACTCTTATTTTATTATTTTTCCTTAGGAGGCCACTTTTAGGCTGAAATTTCCTCTAATGTAATTTATATGATGTAATATAGGGAAGCCTCCTTAGTGGTGAAAGTCCACAAAAGAGCAGAAGGTAGTGGTTGTGATGACAGTGGGCCACACCTTATATTGTCGTCCTTTCCTCTAGTTCTTGTCTTGTGAGCTACCCTCACAAGGCTTGCTATATTTTGAGGAAACAATCCAATGGTCATAGAGGAAGGTATTGGTAAGGCCTTTATGGTCATGATAAGAGTTACAAGTAATTAAGGACACTTTCCACCAACACCAATGGAATAAAAGAGGGTTGTTATAAACTAGGGCTTTTATGATATGCAGGTTTACAAGGTGCAATAACATATAAAAAATAGGAAATAACACATAAGTGATAGATATAACAAGGGATCAAAGGATATCAAGAGGTAAGCTAGGAAAAATTATTAATTTAATGATTTTTAATGGTTTTATATGCATAAAATTACAATTAAATCCTAGTAATCAACCCTAATTTTGGGGATAAAATGCAATTAATTCTATATTTTACCTTTCCAATTTATTAAAAATAATTTATATCAAAAAAATAATAACATTATATGAAAAATTACCATAAAATCGAAATCAAAACCAAAACCTAACCTTAGTTACCAAGAAATAAGAAATATTTAAGAATTTAAGACAATCACCACAATTAGACTAGTACCTTTACTTAATTGGGAAATGCAGTCAATTAGGGAAAGGTCAATGATAGAGGATCTTGGATAAAGAGGGTGGAAGATTAAAATTATTCTTTTGGAAACCTTAGTGATTTCTTTCTATGGGAGATTTAAGGTCAAATTATGTATGCACCAAGTTCCTTTGATGGATTCTTGAAAGATAAATTTTCATACCATAAACAATCAAAATTTCAAGAAGGATATTGCCCTTTTTAATATATATTAATAAAAACATTAATTTCATAAAAAATAACATGAAAAATGGAACAAAATGGTAATAAACTTGCACAATTCCACCAAGAATCACTTCAGTAATCTCAAAACAATCTCTCTATGCAAAAATATCCCTCCCAAGAAACGTTTCTCCACTAAATATCCATGTCTAACAAAAAAGTATAAGAGAACTAGTGCACACTCCTTTAGAGAGAAAGAAGTGAGAGAAATGTGATGATGATAAAATGAAAGTGGCTTTCCTCTATTTATATGAAGACAACCAATTCAATATCATAATTTTACAAAAAAATCCATAAAAGTGTGGTTGGAGCATTCAACTAGGACTAAATATCACAAGTTGGCCTTCATATAACTTTAAAACATAAGAAATCCATTATAAGTCTCCCACATGTGTGGGAATAAATGCTCTCCAACATGGCCTCATCCTCTTAGAATGAACATTTCCATTAAGCAAGTAACAAAATGGGTCGAAGAGTGTTTCTCACTCCAAGGTACAACATCAAATTACATGGGTATATCTCCAAGTAACATCTCATCTAGGATGATTCCATCATCAATGGGGCTCATGTCACCCTTCTAGGGCATGTAGAGATAACATGGAAACCTTAGGAGAAAGCATTCAAACCTAAGTAATGTGTGTTATTCCTCCCAAACCATCTCAATGGTCTCCACCCATCAAACAATGTCAAAGCCAACTTGGGGGTGTCTCGGATCCATCAGAGCACCACATACAACCATGTGGAGGCTCTTCAAAGTCTAGTTCTCTTCTTAGGAGGGGAATTTTGGGGCTACAAAGTCACGTGTTCTCTCAAAAATAGGAAAAAAATCCTCCAAATGGTGTTGAAGAGGTGTCAATACATACCTCAATGTATATATATTGCATGTGTAATAAACCACTTGAAACAAAACATCAATATCAAGTAATACCAACATCATTAGTGACAAAAATTGTTAAAGAATTATAGTGGCCATATTCAATGTCAGAGGCTTAAACATAGTTCACACAAATATTTCCTTTCAATGTCTTTATAGCTCAAGTTATTTTTGGAAATTTACCACATTTGTGTTAGGCATGATTATGCCATTAGCCCTATTAGTTGCTTCAATCCCTCAGGGGAAGGACATTTCACAATTAGACCCATCAATCCACAAATTCATGTGATAAAGGCAATGAAGGAATAGGAAATACTTGAAGGAAGATGGTCATCGCAATGGTACCAATTGACGAAGGGCCAAAATATTTAAGTAATATAATGAGAAGAGGGAGTGACCATAGAGGATTGAGTTACCTGTGGAAATTCATATTACCCGAAATCATACTGCAACACCGATGAGAAATCTCATATCTGTTAATTCCTTTTAACAAATTATTTACTATTTTCTACTATAAACAGTGAAATCTCATACACTACAGCCTTTAGAAATTAGCTACAGAAAAAATACAAGTGTGGAAATAAAATTTGAACGAGAGTAAATCATAGACACATTTGACAACATTGTTTTTGGACAAATTTCCATAGAAAAACCAAATGCGGGAAAACCAGTGCAGGAGCTGAGGGTTTATATATTATGCAGTAAATTTTCTGAATAAAAATTGGATGCCTTATTGACTATCATTGCAATGACTTCCAAATAGCTTGTGATATTACCTCACACACTCACACTGGAAGCCAAACTGGCCAAAACCCCGGACTAGTAATCCCTCCAATGCCTCTGCACAGTCTCTCTGTCACTCTTCGTGGGGACTGTGTGGCTTTTGCATGTTGGATCTTCTACTGGATGGATCTGACCCTCTGGCCCCTTCTAGTCTCACACCCCGAATCTCTAGAACTGGATCTAACTAATCCTCAGTTGAATCACTGACTTCCTTTGGGCTACTGCGCCACCTCTGCTAGCTCTACGTAGCTGCTATGCTACCTCTCTTTGTACTACTCTTTGTCTTCTCTTTTGTGTATTCTTCGGCTCAGGAAATATTCCAACCAGAAATAATCTCTGCCCCTCTCTGCAAGAATATTCTCAATTGATCTTCTCTCTAAGCACTTCTTACTAAATAATTTCGATCTCTTGATCCTTCAGCGTATCTTCCAAATGACCCTTCAAGTCCTTATAATCTTCTTGTTGAGACTTCAACGGTCGAGATTAAATCATTAATAAATGGATAAGATTAAATTTTGACTTGATCTTCATCTTCTCTAACAGATTCACACTCTGTTTTATTAATACCCTTTAATTATTTTGTTTGCCTAAGTTTAGACTTAGGGTCCCTTTAAAAATAATTAATTATTTTAATAAAACACACTCTGAGTGGAATTTTCACAAATGATTTTTGGGTTCTTTGAAATACATGTGCCCAAGCCTCCCTGTACATTTTGAGACTTAGAGCACATCCAATGCTACCCAAATCAACATTCCCTCTTAGCAAGGAATGTGCTCTAGCAATACACCCTGCTCAGTACTACTCTGATTCTACAACATCTCCCTCTATGTTGCTGATGTCAGATATTGTTGCCCACCAAAACTATGCTGCTGCATTCATGTTGATGTTGACTTTGCATGTTGCTCCCAACTTCTACTGCATTGCAACTCTGTTGCTTAGTGCAAGAGAAAAACATCTAAGTATTGAACTAAGTGTTTAGTATGATGCATCTCGTACTAAAGATCTTACTGCTTCTAGTCTTTGTGTTGTCCCTATGAAGCTGTTGCGCAGCTGTTGAATCTACGTTGTGCCTCCCTGCACTATTGCCAACTTTTCTCTACATTGCTCAGACTCTGGCACTCAATAACCATTGCACTGTCACTTTTTCACTCCTCTACACCAACTGGAACTCCTCCATCCTACTACATCAAATTTGGGCTCTCGTATAAAGGTAATGATCTGAGAGGTGGACTCCTCAAGGATCCTACCTAGTTGCAACTCTGCTGAGCTACAACTCTAGATCACCCAAACGCTCCCCTGGTGATATTTGTGTGATCATGGAGAAATCCTCATCGATCCTTGCATATGCAGCCTGTGGATCATGCTTCTCATCTATTTCTCTCTTCTTGAGAGGAAATTGTGTAGCGTATGTCCCATCTTGCCACACCGGAAGCACTTGATATTTGAGATGTCTTTGTTACATATTTGTTTCTCCTATTGCCCCTTTGGTGCAACAGATGCATTCTCCTCCTCCTCCTTCGACTTCTTCCCACTGATGTTATTGCCCTCAAGTTGGCACTTGAGTAAGTATTATGTAGTAAAAACCTCTTTGTGGACAGGGACGATCCCTATATCCCTAGGATGGGTCTAGTAAAAAAGCGAACAATCTAACACCTACTTTCCTAGATTGTAAATGAACACATATAAGATGGAAATGACCTACCTTGATCTGATGTTGTGATGTTGCTCCTCGCCCAAGTCCTTTGATCTTGTTGGCTCGAGGGGCTCTAACCCAGGTTCGAAGGTTCAAGGTTTGCCAACAAACCCCTATACTACTGGCCCTTTTGGCAGTGACATGCTTGTGCAGGCCAAATTCTCACCCGAAGTAGAATGGGTGGGTGCTGGAACCAGGTTTCCACACCCTGGAGAGGGTAGGTAAGTTAAGCAGAGCTGCGTTTAGTCTTATAACAACTAGATCTCATATCATAGAGCCTAGATCTACATATTTCCTTCACACAACAATGATATTCACAGTAATCAAAAAATCATGAACTCATATAAAGATAATGCATCTATTCCAAATATTCTTGCAGGAAATGTAACAGAACAGACCCAGATCACAGCATAAACAAGTAACACGAGTATATTCACAGCTTAAATCAATAACACATCAGCATATATTAGTCAACCAAACATCACATATTCATATCAAAGTAATTCCAATAGATTCAGACATCCAACAATACTTTTGCATTCATTAATCCCTCAGATCTACTTACAATACCCAAACCCAACCCGCGCACACAACAGCAGGGTCCACACACAGCAGGATAGAGAATCTACGCACACACATCAGCAGGAGTCCTTCCCCAACAACCCTAACCAGATCTATCAATTCGCACTTAGCATCAATCTCTATTCAAATCTGTCTTACAACTCAAAAAGGTTCAACTACTTATACTATTTTAGACTACACATCCAATGGTCCACAAACTGTGGTTTGTGGAATCTTGGTCTACCCTTGACCCATTTACAATGTATTAGGGGCTTTGACCCACCCCAAAACCCCTGCGTTAGACTAGATAGAATAAAAAATATACAAAATGGACCAGTTTCGTAGCTTGCAAGAGACCTTGTTCCAACAGTCCCCCAACACAATCTTGTGACTCGTCCGGAGTCACTGTGGTGGTGGGGCCTCCATCTGTGCGCGCAATGCATTAATGGCGGTAATCAACGGGGCCATAATTTCTTTACTCTGATTAGTAGCGCTCTACGCATTATCCAAAAGCTTCTGGGATGTCGGTCCTTCTGTCGCCACGTGACACTTTCGAGTGTCTGATTTAGTCTTTTGACCGCAACACCAGTATCCTGTGATATCTGAAGCGCTGCAGTAGTCCAAGGCTTCAATTGTTCCCCAATGGCATGATTTTTGTGCCGGAGTTTGTCAATCTCATCTTGGAGAGCGTTTCTAGTATTTAAACGTGCCAAACGCTGTGCAGAAACTAAGGAGGGTAATGTAGCCTCGACCTGATCGAAAGCTTCTTCCTTTCGCCGCAAGTCCTGATTGATTCTCTGGAGGACCAGATTACGCTAGATCTTGGTCCAAAGTTGCATATCGTCCTCGAGTAACCAAGTGCCCTATGCAATCTATCCTGTAATGGTGTTGGTAGCCTCGGTTACCAGCGCTGTGCGCTGGGTTCGTATCTCTGGGGGTGTTTCGGGCTGCAATTCGGCCTATAAGTCAGTGATTTTCTACTCCAGCTGCGTCTTTATGACCTGCATATTTTTCCTAGATGCCTTCAATGCTGCTACCAATCCTTTAACTTTAGCCTAGGGGGTGGCTATGGCTAGGATCTCTTCTGTGACCTCCATGCAGAGCTGGTGGATCAATGTTTCAAGCTCCGCTTGCTGCGAGACAACGAGGAGCACTTCTGCGTTCTGCTGGGGGATGGTCTACTCAGCCACATCGAGTTGTTGGTGTAATTTCTAGTCTCAATGGTGGATCTCCTAGAACACAGCGGAGTAGAGGCCCTGTAATGCCTAATGGGGTAGCTTGGCTAGATCCAGTTGTATCCCTGTACCTACTTGGAGTTAGATTCCTACTAGGGTAGTGCTCAGAAAAGCGCAGAGATGGCTTTCTTCTGTAGCCAGGGCTACACTACTAGTTTCTAGGGGGGTCCATCCCTAAACCACACTGGTCTGTATCGTGTCCGTCTTTAGCTGCAAGGTTTGAAGCTCTTCCTGGATGGCGCTAATCACAACCTTCTAGTGCTCCTATAAAGCGACCCATTTCTCCTCTGTGGCCTATGTGACGGAATTTTTGATTTGCTCGATATCTCTGTCTGACAATGTAACCATCTCATCTCGTTCCTTCTACTGGGCACACTGCTTCTTTCGGGGTCCTTTGACAGGCTCGCTTGTTCACTTTGTACCTCTGACATTTACTTCCTCTGTGCCTAGTTTTGAGTTAACCTAGGTTTCAGCCTCAGTGTTCTTCGTGGTGGTCTGCGTTGGCGGTGTGTCCTTTTTCATGGCTGCACCTGAGTTTTTCCTTGTGCTTCCCGTTTCCTTGGGGATAGCAGGTGGAAATACCTGCGTCGTGCTAGTACCAATGGTGCCCCTTGCACTGGTTTTGAAGCCTATCTTCTAGGTGGGCGGCCATAGCACGATCACATTGTCAATTTCCTCATCTGCTAACACATAAGGAAGTGACGTCCAAGTTTTATCCTTGTGGCTGTGGATCTGAATATTTTTCGTGGTAACCTGGAACGTTGTGATATTCTTGTACTTGTCATATATTGTGGAGGACAGCCAAGGTCGAGAATTAATGGATGTGGCCATGCTACTCTAGAAGAGGACCCAGAATACTTGGTTATCTTCTATGCGCTACGCGTCCTTGGAATCCCGCAAATGGGCATACCGCACCCCTTCGCACATATCTGGAGTGAGCTCGGGGAGGACCAAATCCTCAGGGGATTCCTAGGCAACAAGGGCTATAAGAAATAGTATCCAGGCATAGCATAAGGCTTTTCCCTATTCCTACGATTCGTGGACGTTGGCTAAGAATTCATCGCACAAGTACTAGGCCCAATTGAGATAGACCCCTCCTGCACACTGTCCAGCTAGCCAAATTACATAGGCAAGGATGGTGGCGACCTGGCACTTTCGCATTAGCTTGAAAGCTAAAATTATGCATAGCTGGGTTGATGATGGATTTTATGATAAATCCCCGTGTATTTATTTGCACATGGTAGGTTTGATGCACATATTCTGTGGTGTCCCCTTCATATTTCTTACCCACACGCTCAAGACGGTGTGGCCCGTTCATGGGGAGGCCAATGATTCTGTGGACTAATGCAGCATCTATGGGGACCCTATCCTAAATCCATAGGCAGCCATTATGAATTAGGGAAAATATTTTCCGGGCCAGTCGATTCGTGACGTTGTAATGTCCAAATTAGGGCATCCGTAGCAAGTTCAAAAGCCCGGCTCCGTCCAATTCGCTTACCCAGCGCTGAGGAACAACTATGACCCCATCGTCTGTGTAAATTGTGTCAAAGTACAACACGGGGTTCAACTCAGGGACGGCTTCGTATTTTTCCAAGTCGTGATCGTCGAACTTAACTTCATGGAGCTTCCCGCAGGGGTCACTCAGGACAGCGGCTTCTCCCGGGGTTAGCAGTGTTTGTAGATAAGTAACTAGGCCATCAAGGTTCTTTGGTGTGCATGTCAAGGGCCTTCGTGGGTGGATGAAGTGCGATAACCATTTGATCATATTTTCAAGCAGGGCTCCCTCTGGGGCAGCCTGAGCTTGAGGCGTCGCTCGCGGGGACTTGGTCTGCCTTGGGGAGGTCCTGGGCTTCCTTGAAGCCCATTTCGCAAATTTCGGGGGATTCCCTGAGCCCTGTGCTTTCTCTTTTCCCTTCCTTGTGACCAATGTAGAGAGCACTTCTTCATCCTCATACCCAATCTCCATTACTTCATCACTTTCTGGTTCTGTGGGTGCCAAGGGTGCAACAGGGTTTGTGGCCGTCATCCTAGCACGGAAAATGAATCCCAACTCCGGGTGGCTACTGTCAGAGGGGGTAGGATGCTCAGACATGAACGAGATAGTGCAGACCCAGAAAATCTTGTAGCTCGAGCTCGTTCTAGTCAAAGACGATAAGCACTGGTTAGGCAAGTGAGACAAAGCCCTTGTCTGAGTTATCTTGCCCCCTTTTATAGTACCCGTAGTCATCCAACGGTAGGGTAAAATTATCCTGGGACTTACCATTAGATACACAGTAAAAAATACTCAAAATCCACCCCATTAAATGCTAGGGGGTTGTGCCTTCCAACGGTAAATTCCACTGTTTACCAGATGTTATTATGCCAACAACTATTTTTCGAACCTCTCGTGCACTCAACACTATGCTTAGGCCAGATACCTGCGCTTCCTATGCATTCTCCTACACCTCCTGCCCATTCTACCCCAACACAAATGTGCTCCATAGGCCTTTCAAACTCAAGGACATGGTTGTGTGACATCTGTCATCCCAACTGAACTGGACCTCCAACGTAAGCAAGTCTTGCAAAGGTGTTGTAATCCACGCACATCCCCGGAAAAAATTTCGATAGTAACCTCCATGGACGAGGATTGAATGTAGCTGTTTCTTTGTTGTAAGGGGTTCCGGGTGTTTTATAACTTTGTTTCCTATTTCCACACCCCCAGTCCTACCTCATGTGAGGTGCGTATCCATGCTACCCATTCGCAGCCTGAGCGATCTGTTTAATTCCGATTCTGACACATCTTGCAGAACATATTTACCGTCCTGAGGGGCTAGGCTGTGGTAGCTGACCATGTTTTGTACCCGTGTTTCCCATGTGGGTACTTCCAGTGTGATATATATGTGTGATTCATCTCATAATATAGTGTCGATGTCCCACAGGGCTGCTTCACGCACCTTGCTTCTGTTGGCTGGTGCCTCAAATCGCAGGATCATCATAGCCTGAAATTCCTCCCAATCCTGGAATGATTCCTTATGCATGTCCCATCACTGCACAGGTATTCCACGCATGGCTAGCTTAAGGGCCCATAGCCTTCGTCCTCTGGGAATCTCAGCTTTTAATGCTTGTAAAAATTCCTCAATATTACCAGAGCCATCAAAATAAGGTAGATCTCTTACCTCTGAGGACATGCAGTGGAATTCTTTGGTGACCCGAAGACACCGTAGCACAAAGATATCATGTAGCTAGTTTTTCCAAATTTCTATCTCCCCATCAGAGTTGGATAAGAATTCACTTTCTTTTTCCCAGCAGAGTATGCCATCCGCCGTGGGGTTGATCCAATCTTCATCCCGCGTAGTCAACTTATAAATCTGATCTATCTCCTCGTCATTTTGCACCGGCTCTATGTATCGTTCGCCTTCCGTAGGATCTAATGGTATTATCACCCTTGTAGCGTTACTTTCAAATATCATGCTTCTCTTCTTCAGGTTGATGATACCACCCATATCGATGGCCCATTCCAACCCTAAGAGTGCAGGGTAGGGGTCCGCATCTTTGACAACCTGAATTACTTCAAAATAAGCCCAGACCTTGACCCCTGCGATATCTACCATAATTTTCGACAACCTCCCCAAGGGTATGATCTTCTGTTGATTAGCTATGCACAACTGGATGGTGGACCATTCCAACTTAGGTTCACCCATTCATTGCCAAGTTTGTTTAGGTAATACATTCGCATCCGACCCCAAGTTTAAAATAACCTGATCCATTTCCTAGTCACCAATCTGTGTTGTTATTCGCATCTCCCTACCGGTGCATTTCTTATATCAGTATAGTTTATGCACATCCCTAACTTCTGGAATTAGTTTAGGTCATGTTGCGCAGCTATCTATTAATGTTTGAATATTCTCCAAAGCTTTTGGGTTTCGCAGCAACTTCATACAGGCCTGCAAGAAGGGTCTGACTTCCCCGTCTACCTTAAGTTTTGCAGGCAATCAAGAAGTAGGTTCCTCTCCCTTCGAAAAATCCCTATTATCTGCGATAAATGTTTCTTTTCCTTTTTTTAGGTCCAAACCCTCTTGTTTGCCACCCGCTTTATGGGGTAGAGATTTAGTCATAGCCCTTTCTTCAGGTCCTCCGGTAGCCATTCTACTGCGTGTTACCACATTTATGTTTATATCTTTGTCTCGTAGTGCAGCCTTAACCCTCTGCACATTTTGCATAGGTGTTGGCTGCTTCTCCTGCATTCTTGTTATCAAGATTGGACAGTCTTCAACCACATGGTCCAACTATCTGTAGTACCGGCAGGACTGTCTTGTAGGATTCTGATAGTCTCTCGCAAAGTGCCCGGCTTCTCCACAGTTATAACAGATCAGTTGTCCTCAGCCCCGACCTATGCTTCCACCTCGACTACCTCCCCTGCCCCTAGCCAAGGAGCCGATTATACCTGTGGGAGACCTTGGTGATGCAGGATCTGTTTGTACCCTATATAAGTTTCCTTGATCTATCATTAGGTCATACCTTTGACAGTTCTGCTCATCATGTCCTACTGACCGACAAAACATGCACCATTGCCTCTTTACTTCTTGGACATACGCACCTAAGTGGGGGCAATGGTTCGTATCATGCAGTCCGGCTATGCAGCAATCCTCGCACCACAACGAAGGCCCAATGGAGCCTGGACGCAATGGACTAAGTCCTCTACTTGATCCTGGATGCAACGGACTAGGTCCTCCTACTTGTATATAGTCTGTTAATAGAGGGAAGTTATCTTTGGTGTGACCATTCACCCTGCATTGTACGCACCAATTTTCAGGGCTAGCCTCTGCTCCTTGCTCTTATCATAGGCTCTGGATCTCTATGTGCATTGCTTCTAGCTACCCTTGGATTTGTTGGACGCCCAGCTGGGTCTGGTCTCGAGGCACAACTTCTAACTTCATCGCAGATTCCAAGTCTTTTTTCTGCGAATCGAAAGTTTGGTGACCCATAGGTGTGCGTAGGTGAGGCAGTAACATGGCGATGAACCATTCTGTATGATGTCTGTCATCATATTGAAATCCTCCCTCTCTAATCTCCTTCTTCAGTTGTTAATAGACTTCCCACATAGACTCAGAGGGCCCTTGCTTGAAATATTTGAGATCAACCACTATTTGTGAGTAGGACTTAGGTTTCTTGAATTTTTTCTTCAACGCATTCTTAACCTCTTCAATGGCTACGTTTGCATGCTGGCCGATGTATCCCATGTACCAGTCCAATGCTCTTCCTTCAAAGGCAAGGGATAGTTGTGCCTGCTTCACTACATCACTAGCTATGTTCTGCGTAGTCCATACCGATTCTGTGACAAACTAGAACTGATTCATGTCTTCATCCCCCACACCTTTAAAAGTCGGAAATTTCATGTGCACAGCCATGTCATCTTCGAGTGGTGGCGGCAGAGGTCTAGGTGAATTCTTACCCCTATGCTTGTTCGAAAGTGGTGTGGCTGGAGGGCTCTGCGCAGCCGCTTCCCTCACCAGAATATAAATAGATCTATCTCCTTTTTGGTTGGTCCGATAGTATTTTCCGCTTCGTTTCATACTTCCATCTGGATCAGCGGCCATTCACTTGGTGTGACTACACCAGATACTCTTTTCACACAGTAATATCTTAATCAGCAATGGTAACGTCTTCAAAAACTTACCCTGGAAACCTTTGAAGAATCTTCGCTCTGCTTCAAAGTAGGATACAAACTGATCAATTGCAAATTCCTTCACAAACCCTCCTAGCACACTGTCCACCCAGTGGTCCACCATCCAAGTGATGGTGTTATCAGTCTTCTCTAACTGCTAAATCAATTCGGGGGTCCAATATGTGACCTGTTCGTCCTTCCAACACTTCTGAAATTTGACCAACCTTGCGAGCCACTCCTGGAGCTCGATCACGATTGTCACAAAGAAGATCTCATAGATCTCTGTGAAAATATACTTATTTTTTCACTCCTCGACGGTCAACCTTTTACTGCGAATTCCTAAACTTGCTATTTGAACCATTCATCAATTTATTTTCTTTCAGGTTTCCAATACGGCCTTGGCATTACCCGATCCCTCTCTCAAAATTTTCTCAATCCTGGCAACAGAACCATTTTTTGGCTCAAGGGGTTCTGACCCAGGTTCATAGGTTCAAGGTTTTCCAACAAACCCCTATACTACTGGCCCTTTCGGTAGTGACCTGCTTGCGTAGGCCAAAGTCTTACCCGAAGTAGTATGGGTGGGTGCTGGAACTAGGTTTCCGCACCTTGGAGAGGGTAGGTCAGTCAAGTAGAGCTGTGTTTAGTCTTATAGCGACTAGATATTATATCACAAAGACTAGATCTACATATTCCCTTTGCACAACAATGATATTCACAGTAATCAACAGACCATGCACTCATATAAAGATAACGCAGCTATTCTAGATCTTATTGTAGGAAATGTAATAGAACAGACCCAAATCACAGCATAAAAAATTAACATGAGTATATTCGCAGCTTAAATAAATAACACATCAGCATATATTAGTCAACCAAACATCACAGATTCACATCACAGTAATTCCAACAAATTCAAACATCCAACAATACTTCCACATTCATTAATCCCTCAGATCTACTTACAATACCCAAACCCATCCTGTGCACACAGCAGCAGGGTCTGCACACAGCAGGATGGATAATCTCCATGCACACAGAAGCAGGAGTCCTTCCCCAACAACCCTAACCAGATCTATCAATTCGCACTTAGCATCAATCTCTATTCAAATCTGTCTTACAACTCAAAAAGGTTCAACTACTTATACTATTTTAGACTACACATCCAATGGTCCAAAAACCATGGTTTGTGGACTCTTGGTCTACCCTTGACCCATTTACAATGTATTAGGGGCTTTGACCCACCCCAAAACCCCTGCGTTAGACTAGATAGAATAAAAAATATACAAAATGGACTAGTTTCGCAGCTTGCAGGAGACCTTGTTCCAACATATCCTTTGCTCTTCTTGGCTAGATCCTCACCTTCGCCATCATTTAGTTACCCAGAAAATAGATCAAACAACACAACACGTGAAAGGAAAACATGCATTTTACATAAAAAAATCTATCTAGTTGATCAAGGATTACTAGAAATATAATCATGAATTATAGACAAGAATGGAAAGAAAGAATTAGTTGTATCATATTAATATAAGAGGAGGAGTTACAACCTACACTTTGATGTCGAAGCTCTCCTTCAACAGTTCTAGATCCAGGCACGTCTCCAAAGCACTCGTTTAAACTTGGTATGAGAAGGACAAAGGTCTCAAATATCTTTCAATGCTTATAGCAACGATTCTCTCTTTGTTGTTATTCAATCTTTGTTCTAACTAGAGAGGCATGGGAGGATGTCCATTTTATAGTAAGGGGAGAGGGAACATGGATCCACTTAAAGTGGAGAAATGGCTTATATCCTTGGGTAGTTCCTCTTTTGTATGAATAAGAGGCCCAAAGGTAGAAGCTTGGCTCTATCCCCATGAAAAAACAACCAACTCTCCACCCACGAAGCTTCTAGACCACGATGCTTCATTTCCTTTTTTAAAAACTTTCCAGAAGTGGATTGGCACAAGTGTGATCTCCATACCAGCGTCGATTGGTGCTCCTCACAGGCTTGAGATGAGTCATCGGCACGAGTGAGACAAATAAGGGATGTGGTGCTCCAAATAATTATGTTTTTAAGGAGCTACTCAAGGAATGGTTAACAGAGAGTTTTTTCTGCATACTGTAAGGGATGTAATGGCATATTTTCATGATGAAAAAGAGACACAGGGATCACTCTTAAGGTCCTCTTGAATTTAGGAGCAGGGAGTAGATGGAAAGTGACAAATTGTTGTGTAACAGTAAGTCCCTGCTCATCTCTTCCTATTGAAGAGATGCCCACATTGCCTCCCTGTTCGACAAATTCTCATTGCTCAGGATTCTCTAGACAAAGATTTGATATTCTTTGGACACTGAATTGAGTGCCAATATGACCATATTTGTGGCCTGAGGAGTTGCTCCTACAACTTCCAGTTGATCTCGGTTCTCTTCAAGTCTAAACAGGAATGGATCAATGTGCTCATCCTTCTGGATCCTTGTAGTCCACATCTCCTCCATGAACATATTTTGTTGCTTAGAAGATCCCTAATATAGCTTCTCTAGGGCTTGCCAAATTTCTCTAGAAATCCATTTGCTAGCGATGTGACACATGACATGATCCCTCACTCCATTGAGGATCACGCGCATTGCCTTTTCCATGTATTTCTTGTATTATTTTAGTGGATCTGTGTCTACTAGTATAGACACCACACCATTGATGATGGATTTGAGATCATGTTCATCTAGCAGGCATCTGATCCTTGCATTCCAAATCACATAGTTGGAGGCTCCCTCCAACCGATCTTGATCTCTCAACCCACTTGTTTCCATCTCTGTCGATTGAAAAATAAATAGACCTAGTTCCCTCTCTCTCCTCTAAGCAGCTGCTGGCCTGTCCTATGCACTCTCTGCGAGAGTAGATCTACCACACAATACTGCTACTCAGCTATCTAGAACTAGAATTCCCTGGCTATGAATTCTCTGAGGAAGGAAATCCCCCACAATATATCGATTTGCTGCCTCTAACCCTCTACGCAGCTAGCTTTACACACTCCCTACTGGAGTAAGGCAACTAATTCATGAAATCTACTGATTTTGCATGATAAATCATAGTTTCTTGGGAATGCAACTCTCTAAGGTCGGAAATCCCAAAAAAGTCTTCAACTACTCTCTCCTAACACTTTTTGCACCAACAATCACTGCTTTACAGAAAATTGTGTCCCTCCAACTATTGATCTGCATTGAAACTGTTGCACTACTCCCTTTTCCTGAGACAAACTGCAATCTGGAAAATCCTACCTCTCTATCAACTCACTTAGAGAGATATTTCCTTGCAACAACTAACCCTCCTTGCTTGGACTACACAATCACTATTAAGGTAATTTTGAGGTAAAAAGTGGGCCTCCTAAGGAAAATGTACAATCAAAATTAACTTTATGATAACCAATCACATTTTATGGGATTACATCATCCCCCATGGTTGAGGTGGCATTGCTTGAGTTAAATGTACTTAGTTGTCACATTCTCAATGGTGGATAAAAACTCATGATTAACCATGGTAGTATTCTAAGTACTTTTAAAGTCACAAAGTAGAGTACTCATAATGAATTTCATTTCAAAATTTTAGAATAAAATATTATTATTGTCATTTAATATTTTTTTAAAGAAACAATGCATATCCCTATACAATCTTCATGTCTTTACACACTTTTCAATAAATATTATGTTTGTATATTTTCCTATATTTATTTTTAAATTATATATTCATTTCATTTTATTTAATATTACAATTTCAAATTAATTATAAGTTAATATCTATAAATATATAAATAAATACCTACTCATAAATATAAATTAAATCTATTTCAATAATTTTTGTTTTTAAAATACAATTCAATTCATTTCATTATGATTATATTAGTATTATATATTATTATGAAACATATTCTAAATATAATAGAATATATATCATATTCATTTTTCATTATATATTATTTCTTATGTTATAAATCAAATCAATCGTTGAGTTTACAATTTTTTATGATAAGACGAGAAATGTTCAAGATGAACACTAAGTTTCTAGCAGGAGACTCCCATCCCTCCGCTGTAGTCAGGCCTCTGCTTGGCCCTATGGAACATGGCGTCCATAGGTTAAGCTTGGCCCCGATTCCACTCAGGCCAGCATAGGAAAATGAGGATGCGCGCAACTCTGCAAAGGAAAATGAGAAAAATGCAAGTGTTGGGCTCCTTGCATGCTGCCCACTCACGAAAGCAGATATGGCATCGTCACCTCTTCACCTATAGGTCTTCAGCAGCCACATATATAGGATGAGGACGACCCTCTACCCCAAGAGATTCCCGAAAGACACCAGGATCCTTCACGCAATGAATGAAAACAATCCAAGATTCGAGGGCTGTAGTTTGACCCCGCGCCCCAACAGTTCAAGGATTTAGTGTGATAACTTGGATCGAACAAGTCTGAGAAGATATTTCACCTGGGGAAATGACAAAATAAAATATGTTGATGCAGAATGCAATGATCCAACTAAGATCATCAATCTGGCCTCTCAGATGCGCCATGGCATCCAGGGTTTGTTAGATCCCTCATTCCCTGCTTTTTAGATTCAGATCTCGCTCCTCTCAAGCAAATCCATGCTTCATTGGGTACGCTCAATGGATCTAGTGCAGAACCTCTCACATGCCCCTGAACATAAGATGGGGATTACCTCAGCTCTTTAGAGACTTCTATATGGAGGTAAAAAACTAGAGGAACGTCTTCCCCTTTCATTTTACAACATTGAAAGAGATGCTTATGTAGTTTTAACCCTTTTTTTATGAGGGGGAGAAACTGGGTAGCCATATTCTGCTCCAATATTCTCTTACAAGGATGTTGTCCATGTACAACCTCCCAAGAAAGCTGCTCAACCCTCTGAGGCTCCCAAGAATTTTTTGGTTGATAAACTGGAGGAATTTCCCTCCGTAGAAATCTCCCATTCAACTCTTGAAGATCAGCTTCAAAAATATGCATAATATACCATCATCTGTCGATTCAATGGAATTTGGCCTTGCAAAATAGATCTATACCAATGGATTCACTCTACCTATACCAACAATAGTAAGGTTATATTATTCTCGAAGGTTTTCTTCATAGTTGTGTTTTCTTTCAGCGAAGATTATCAAAAGGCCTTAACCAGAGGTCCATGGTTTTGGGGAACAACAGGGCTATTCCTCACCCCTTGGTTCCCAAAATTTGACCCCTCTACGGCAGTCATTAAAAAGCTTCCTATTTCGATTAGGCTTCCAAACTTACCTGCACATTTATGACATTTTTATTTCTTCCAAGGAATAGGAAACACCTTAGGCCACTTTCTGGCAACAAATCCCTCTAGGGGGGAGAAATGAATATACACCAATGGTAGAATATGCACTAAAATAGACATAAGTAAAGGTCTGCCCAATCAAATCAATCTCAAAATTGGTGATTTATTATGGACATAGACCCTGGACTATGAGAACACTGCTTTTCGACGCCGCCACTGCCATCAAACAGGGCACCTTTAGAACTCCTGCACCACGTTCCTCACCCAAAAGAAGAAAAGAAATCACAAATCAAAATACAAAAGCTAGAAACCATGTGATCCACCCCCATGGATGATATTGATTCCTTCAGTTCGGATGAGGAGGGGACTAAAGCAGAAGTGGAAAATGCAAAGAAGATGGAGGATGCACCCTCAGGTGACCCTGAGGGACCCACGATTTCTTCGAATAATCAGAAACACACTCATGAGTCCTCCTCCTTCGATTTGAATACGATATTCCTCTCATAGTAAACAACAGTCTCCAAGTGGTTCTCACCCATCCATACTAGGTTGGTTGGGTCAAAGTCAACAAAAAGAAAGGAAAAAAATGTCGTATGGAGGATTCGACCCATTTTGGATAGATTCCAATGTCTATCTCCTTTTGTTTCCTTGTTACACTTCATGGTTCTTTTGCTTATTTTCTAATTACTTATCAGGACCGAGGTTGATAGTTTATCATTTCCGGTTTTTCTATTTTCTTGCTTCTCTTGATTGTAACCTCATTTTGTACTATATGATCTCTTAATAGAATTAGTCTTACTTACAAAAAAAATCAAATCAATGCAATATGTAATATTAAATTAATACATACAATAATATATTACAGTTATTATATTATATTATTTGATTTTTATATAGTATATTAATTACATATTAATATATAATTTTATTTTAAATAATATAAATTTTAATTAATGGTATGTTATACAACTAAGAATTTATGAACTTATATATATATAATTTATTTTAAGTTATTGAAGTACAAAGGAAAAATGCATTATTTGTTCAATGATAATGAATTTTTCTTGAAAATCTCATTTTTATTTATAGTCACATCAATACAATTTTTTTATTAATTTTATTTTGGTACAAATTTTCAATTGAATTTAACCATGGTTACATGGATTGTGGTGCAAAAAGTGAATTGTAAATTAATAAATATTATTTTATTGGTTTAGCTATTATTTTATTATTTTTTTAGGAGGCCCATTATAGACCTCAAAATTACCCTAATGATCTACTTCTTACCCATAACTTTGATCCCCAGCTTCTCCTTCAACGCTGGATCTACTGGATCTGTTCTTTTGCTCCTCTGGCACTCAACTTAAATAAGCTCTGTATCATGTGAAAATTTGTATTACCTAGAATCCTACTGCAGCAATGATGAGAAATATCTTATCTATTAATTCCTTTTAACAAATTATTTATGGTTTTCTAATGTAAACAACGAAATCTCATACACTACAACCTTCAAAAATTAATTGCGAAAAAAGTACAAGTGTGAAAACAAAATCTAAACAAGAGTAAATAATACACACATTTGACACTGTTGTTTTTGGACCAATGTCCCCAGAAAAACCCAATGCGGGAAAATTGGTGCAACAAGTGAGGGTTTATATCTTATGCAATAAGTTTTATGAATACAAACTAGATACCTTGCTAGATATCCTTGCAAAGAATCTGACTAACAAATATCTTGTGAGATTACCTCACACACTGACACTAGAAGCCCAACTAGTCAAAACCTCAGATTGGCAAGCCCTCCACTACCTTTGTGCAGTCACTGCACAGTCTCTGCATCACTCTGTCTAGGGTTTGCATGGCTTCTGTGTAATTTCTCTTCTGTTGGATGGATCTGACCCTCTGACCCCTTGTAGTCTCACACCCCGACACTCCAGAACTAGATCTGACTGATCCTAGCTGAATCAAGGGCTTCCTTTGGGCTGTTGTGTTGTCTCTATTTACGAATAAAGGGATTTGACCCAAGTCAAATTCTTTTTCCCTCCAACAAATATAATAAAATATTCCATAAAAGTTGGATCTATATTTGGTTAATAATATTTTAATTCTGCACCAATATCTAGACTAACTCAATATTTTTTAATAAATAGAAGGGTTTTTCCTCTCATTCACTACCTTTTGTTGCCTAAAGATCACTCTGGATCCATACTTTTGGTCTAACTTTGATCCTCCATCATTTTCATATTTTGCAACCATTTTTCTTGTGAGCTCCCTTTGAGTTCCATTTTTTGTCTGGGTTTTCTACACCATCAAGAAAGAGAGATTTTAAATCTGAAGTGCTGAGGACTTACAAGAACCCATCCCATTCAGGAGGACTAGTAACATCCTTCTATGTTCTCCTCCCAGGTGCCATTAATACAAAATTCTTTAAACATATTCTTGTCTTTTCTATTGGATGCATGGATCAACTCATGTTTTTATTTTCTATTTAATGTATTTTAATGCATAGATCTATATTTTTGCATCATTTATCTTGGTCACCAAATTAAAAATCTAAAGATATTGGCAGCCATCTTTGCTGTTAGGGTTGTTTTTTATGCACCGCTAAAGTGAGCCTTTTTCGTACACTTGCGATTAAGATTCATACTAACAAAACTATCCAAATGAGAATGTTTGCTCAAAGTTTCGGGGGAGAAGTAAAAAAATGGTTCAAAGGCTTAACCCCTAACAGTGTCTAGGACCTCCCTGCCCTTCACCGGTTGTTCATAAATAAATGGGAAGTTAGGAAAAATCCTCTCCAAATCGTGTCAGAATATGAAAACATCAAGAGAAATGCTAGGAAGAGTGTCCAAGATTACTGCACTAGATTCAACAGTATATACAAAATTCCCTCTCTCATTACATTATACCCCCACAAGGCTTAGCCCTAATGAAATTTTCAGATGGTTTTGACCCAGAGATGGCTTATCAGCTGAGAGAAAAAGATCTAGCTACACTGTAAGATATGTAGAGGAGTGTTGTAGGTGTGGAAGCAAATCTGATTGCAAAAAGGGCTAGAATGAGAAGTGAGAAAAGAGTCATGATTAGGGAAGAGACTGTAGCTTCCACTTCTTATTCCAAGATCAATAGTATGATGAGAAAAATGGAGAGAATGATGGAGAGAATCAACTTGAATGAGAGAGCTGTTGCTAGGGAAAATCAGCCAGTTCCTCAAAATAGAAACCAAAACTTTAGAAGAAACCCCCCTCAAATAAGAAAAAGAGAACAAAGAGGACCTAACCAACAAATTAGGCCTCCATTCCAAGAAAATTATGTTGATGAGGATGAGGGGGTGGTTGAGGAGCCAGAGGAAATTAAAATTAATCTGATGGGAATTAATGATGAAGATACTGTTTTCCTCACCGAAGAAGAACACGATGTATTTTCTTCGACTCAAATTGCAATAAAATTTGAAGAGTTTGAAGATTGTAAACAAGGATTTGAGAATGCCATCATGGAAGTGCATTGACAATATAACCTCCTAAGTAAGAAAAATTCAGATATCCCCAAGAGAAAGAATTCTCAAAACTCTGACACTAAGGCCCCTGAAGTTTATCCTAAGAAAGCAACAGAGAGTTCAAAGAAAATTACTAAAATAACCAGAAATAACGATCTAGAAAGCAGCACTACCAGACCATCATTTAGCCCTAGAAAAACTGTTCTGGTTGATATCCCTAATACAAGTCAACAATCTCAAATGGCTGCAAAAATAGTGCTTGAGAAAAGTGATTCAAATATTCCAAAGACACAGACACCATTCAATATTGAGAATGAAATTACCAAAATAAAAATATTGTCCCTCTAATCGAATTAGTAAACCAAGATGTATATAGGTCTCAAATCCTAAAATCACTGAACATATGAGAAATCACTGATACTGTCAATCTAAATGATGACAAACCTGAACTCTTTTTTGGGCTAGAAGTAGAGGGCAAATTCCAAGAGGGAGGTGTTCCTCCATTTTATCTTAGTTTGAATATTCATGATAAAATTCTCCATAATTCCATGATAGAATTGGGTGCATCTCACAACCTCATGCCAAGGGCCGTTATGGAGAAACTCGGCCTAGAGATCACTAGACGCTACAAATACTTGTACTCATTTGACTCCAACAGAGTTAAATGTTTGGGCCTCATCAAACATATCTGTATTACATTAGCCTAGATACCGGCCAAAATTCTAGTGATGGACATAGTGGTGGATGACATCCCTCCTAAATATGGTATGATTTTATCACGCACATGGGGAGCCAAGCTTTCAGGAACTCTCCAAATGGATATGAATTATGCTACCATACCATTTTTTGGCCAACAAAGGAGATTGTATAGGGAGACTCTAATGAAATACATGGTGAGAAGTCAGGAAAAGCCTCATAACTACCCCCTATATTCTGTCCACTCTGATCTTGATTTATTCTTTACAATGATGTAAATATTAATGCGCAAATAATTGAAAGAGAAGAATACCATAAGAAAGAACAATCAATCCAAATGGAAATTGTGCAACACAAGTATGAAAATGCACCCTTTTGGAACATGAGTTTTGATGGTTCATGTGGCAAATCTGGCTTCAGAGTAGGTGTGTGGATAAGAAATACTGATAATAACTACGCAGAAGGGCACTCTTACAAGCTAAAATTTTAGTGTAACAACAATATAGAAGAGTACGAGGCACTCCTTTTGGGTTTACAATTGCTCAAGAAACTAGGAGCCAAGAGAATATCTGTCCATGGGGATTCTGAGTTGGTCATTAAACAAATCATGGGAGAATATTCAGCCAAGCATCCCAGATTGAGAGCATACAGGAATGTTGCCTCTGACATCCCTAAAACATTTGAAAAATATGACCTTTCTATAGTTCTAAGGAATCAGAATGTCCTGGCTGATGGGTTAGCATTTTTAGCCAACACTTGTTAATTTCCTCACCCCAAAAAATAGTATACAATGCAGGTTAAACACCACCCAAAAATCCATGACAATATGAGATATTAGCAAGTCTTTGAAGATGACAAAGAGATTGAGAATTTCCTCCAATATAAGGGTGAGTTTAAAGATTCCGATTTGGACTGAGACGGTGAAGAATATTTTTTCACTGGCGATAAAATGTGTAGGGAGGAACCCCCTCACCATTCTGATGATAATTTTTCAGAAAATGAAGATAAGCATAGGATATAGGTGCATGAAGATCAAAAAAAGGAAGAATTTGAAGTACTGGAATTCAGAGACAACACCTTACCGAGAGGACTGGTCCCTCTCGAGGAGCTATTTGATTTCAATGATGTGGCTAAGAAACCAAAAATGGAATCTACATAAGAAAGTATCAAAGAATGCAATATGGGCAGTGAGTAGGAGCCCAAGATGGTAAAGTTTTAAAAAACACTGCATGCCGCCATAAACATAAATACATCTCTCTGTTCAAATAGTTTATTGATGTGTTTTCCAAGAGTTATGAAGACATGAAAGCTTATGATACAGATATTATCCAGCATAAAATTCCACTCAAGGAGAACCATAAGCCTTTCAAACAGAAACTGCATAGGATAAATCCTATCCAGATGCCTCTGGTGGAGAAGGATATCAAGAAGATATATGATGCAAAGATAATAGTTCCAATCAGATACTCCAAATGGGTTTCCAATCTTGTACCGGTAAGAAAGAAGATAGGTGAGATCAGGCTTTGCATTGACTTCAAAAATATGAAAAAGGCATCTCTTAAGGACAACTACCCTTTACCAAATATGGATCACATATTACAAAAGGTAGTGAGCTCCAAAAGAATCTCTTTGATAGATGGCTTTTCAGGATACAATCAAGTGCTGGTACATAGAGATGATCAACACAAGACAACATTTACTACTCCTTGGGGAACCTTCATGTATGTAAAAATTCCCTTTGGATTAATAAACACTGGTGCCACTTTTTATAGCTCTTCATCATGATATATCTTGATGATATTACAGTATATTTGAAGACTGATGAAGAGCATCTGGCCCATTTGAGAAGAGTGTTTGAGAAATGCAGAAAGTTTGGCTTATCTTTGAATCCTAAGAAGTCATTATTTGGTTTTGAAGAAGGAAGGATTCTAGGCCACATCATACCTGAAGAAGGGATCAATATTGAACCCAATAGGATTGAGGTCATTATACAAATCAATCATCCTAGAAACATCAAAGAACTGCAATCCTTCATTATAAAGATAAATTTTTTGAGGAGGTTTATAGAAAACCTCACAGAACTCCTGAGGAATATCACTAACATTCTCAAGAAAGATTCAGGATTCAAGTGGACTAGAGAGGCTAAACATTCCTTTGACCTTGATAAAGCAGGCACTTACTATGGCACCGGTTCTCATCAGCCTTGATTTCACTAAGGATTTCATCATTTTCTCCTTTGCATCAGAGCACATGATTACTGCTATGTTGCTTCAAAAAAATAAGGATGGATAAGAGCATCCCATAGCATTTTTCAGACAAGCTTTAAGAGATGCACCGTTGAAGTGCAATATCATGGAGAAGTAGGCTTTTGACTTGATCAAGGCACTGAAATATTTTAGAGTTTACATTATACATTTGCACATCATCACATTTGTGCCCAATGCCATTGTCAAAGACATCCTAACACAAGATCCAGATGGAAAAAGAGGCAAGTGGATTGCTGTCATATTGGAGTATGGTTTAGAGATTAGGCCCACCAAACGAATCAAGGGACAAGGACTAGCCAAATTAATGGCTAAAACAAATTTTCAAGCAATGGATATTAACATGATTCATTCACTGGATGAAAAAGAGGAGCTGGCAACTCCACCTATTAAGGAAGCATACCTGAATTCTCCCTGGTATGCAGATATACTATATGTTCTGTTCTATTTAAATTCTCCTCCTGGTTTGTCCAAAACAAAGGCTAGATTCTTGAAATTAAAGGCTGTAAAATTCTGCATACTAGAAAATGTTTTGTATTGGAAAGATTCAAGGGGCACATTTATTAAATGTTTGCTTCAAGAAGATGCAGATAGAGTTATAAAATAATTCCATGAAGGGGATTGTGGAGGTCATCTCTACTGGAAAACCACTACTAATAAGATCATTAGAGTTGGTTTCTGTTGGCCTACCCTTTTCCCAGACACCCACAAAACGGTAGCCACCTCTCATAAATGCCAAATATTTGAGGGAAAAATAAATTTTCTACCTCTGCCTTTACAACCTATCTCTGTTGAAGCTCCTTTCCAATAATGGGGTTTATACTTCATTGGAGAAATCCACCCTCCCTCCTTTGGACAACATAAATGGATCCTCACTGCTATAGACTATTTTACGAAATGGATAGAGGCCATCCCTTCCAAAAATGCTACTGATTCAGTTATTATCAAATTCCTTGAAACGAACATCCTGTTGAGATTTGGTTGTCCTAGGAAAATCATTACAGATAATTCTATTGCTTTTAAGTCCAAGAAGATGATAGCTTTTTGCCACAAGTATCACATTTATTTGGGTCACTCAACAACCTATTACCCTCAAGGCAATGGGTTAGTTGAGTCTTCCAACAAGAGCCTAGTCAATATCATCAAAAATGTGTTGGAGGATAATAAGAAATATTGGCATAACAAGCTGATACATGCATTGTGGGCTGATATATTAACCACCAAGAAATAAATTGGCATGTCACCATACCAGTAAGTCTATGGAATGGATGCATTTTTCCCAATATCCCTAGGAGTGCCAACCATGAAGCTCATTAAAGAAGCACACGCTGAAGAAAATGATGTGCAAAGAATAATATGCTAGAACATTTAGCTGCAGCAGTCCAAAGAAGAGGTGTACAACAAAACCCAGGTTGTGCAAAAAAATATGAAGAATATTTTTGACAAGAGGAAAAAAGCCAATGATTTAAAAATAGGAGATAAAGTGCTGAAATGAGAATCCAGGCGAGAAGATAAAGGTAAGCATGGAAAATTCGATAACTTACGGAAAGGGCCATACACTATTCATTCTTTCAGAGGCGAGAATGCATTTTTCTTGCAAGAAATGGATGGAACAGAGCTGTTTGGAGGTCTTGTCAATGGCAGGATGCTAAAACACTATCTCTACTAAAACTCATAAGACTTTCATCATTGTAAATACCATAGCATTACAATCTTCAATAATCCATTGGACCAAGTTGAAGCCCAGGGTGAAGGCCACAAGCCATCTATTTTTTTTTATTTTTTCCTGAAAGTGTTGCAAATTAAAGTGTCACTATATTTGTGAAAATTTTTTGTGCAGTCATACAGTTTAAGCATGGTTGTACAATTTTGAATTTACTGCTGATAGGTTAGAAAATGAAGATTTACCAAAATATTTAATCTTGGCTCATCAGTAGGTTGGTAGAAAATGACATTGGTTCAACAACCTAATCTGAATCAATAGGAGGAATAAGAGGATAGGTGATATGTTAGAGATTCAAAAGAGAAATGATGTTAAGGTATGCAAGTCTAAATACACCCCAAAAGGAAGATAAATCATTACAATCTTAGATTGGGTAGGTAGGTATGCAAATGAGCTCCTAATTCTTTGAGCATGTTTCTAGTTTCAGTATTCAGGCTGCCTTTCAAGTCTCAGGAACATGTGTGTTCCAGACTGTAGTTTTCAGAAAGCACTGACTTCACTTTGGAAGTTACAGCCTCAGAAGTTATAGAAACAGAATTTGCAGTAGATTAGAATGTAGAGTTGGGGTCAGTCTGATGGATTAGGCCACTAGTCTATGATGTTATTGACACCTTCTGTAGAAGCTACCATCCCGAGTTGGAGCCACTATTCGACTCCTGTATTTCACAGTATCACAAGGTGACTGATTAATTCTTATATTTTTCATACTGAAAATAATATTCCATGGCTATCGTTTATTTTCAGAGAAATAAAGGGAAATCTTGACTATAAAGAGCTTCAAAGGAATCAATTTTCCTCCCCGTCCAGTGAAAGGAAGGAAGTGTTGCTGACAAGGAATAGTGGGGATAAAACTTCAGTTCTACCCTCCTTTCATTTCATATTCATTCACCCTCTTTCTCCCCTTCCATTCCTCCATAGTCTCCCATGCTCTGAATCCCACTCAACCCCCCCAAAAACCCACATAGATAACTTTTCGGAGCTTAGTACTTTATAAACCCTTTTATCATAAAGTTTCAGAATTTAATAATTATAAGCTTCACCACCCAAGAATAGCTGTGTTATATTAAACATTATCTTTATATTTTATATATATAATAAGACCATTTAATACCTTTGGTGGGACCCCTTATGCCTCATTGCATACCGCTGTCGCAACGTTGTGTTATAAATAAAATGCCAAAACTTATAAAATCGCTGATGCGATATAATGTGGGATCAAATCCCCACCACCCTTTCCTTCTGCTTCACTTTTCCTTTGAAAAACATTAAACTTCACCTGTTCATGGCTTTTCCCTTGTTCTACCTCCTAATTCCCGATCGCAATCAAAAGTGGGTCCTCATCACACTTCACAAAATTTACATATTTGGTATGGAAGCTAAACTCTAAATGTTGCGATCCCTGATTTGCAATTGCGATATCGCATCACATTTGACTTACCATTGTGCGTGCCCACAAGTCTTACCATTTAGTTTTTCGATGCAATAAGCCAGCACCACCTCTGCAGCTCCACTCCCGCTTCATAAGCCTTTGTAATACATATGAATATCATATAAATTCTATAATACTAACTGCCTTAAACTTTCCGTTGGTTCATAAACTCCGTTGCATTTTCCAGTGGGTCCCTCTTCGCCGCATTTCGCAAAATTTAAAAGTTAACCCCCACAAGTTAAAATATTTAACTTGCAATGCGATCCAAGCATAGATCACGCATCACAAGTTTTACAAGTTAGCTTCCAAGTTAAGTGTTAAAAATGCCAACGTGCGATGTGCGATGCCCAGTGGGGTCCGATCACAAATCGCACATCGCAAGTTTTAAAGATTAAAGTGCGAAGGGTAAATGTTAAGTCCTATGCTGTGTGAAGTGCGATGTTGGCGCAAATGCGATGTATTTTAGAGCAAAGGCCTGAAGGATTTCAAGTCCGGGTGAATGGTTTTTTACTCTGATTGGCTTCAAAAAAGGGTTGAAAATGGCTGAAAGGTCTCGGGTAGAAAAAAATATAGAAAGGGTCGAGTCTGGTCCCACCTTACCGCCACATCTTTACCTTCTCCTCATCGTCATCCATATTTCCTCCATCTCAAAACAACCGCTCCTCATTCGGCTGTCCTGGTGCATTTCACACCCCCCCTCAGCTTCAAAAATTTAACCATAGGGGGGGGGTCCGAAATGGGTGGTATCCAATACCACCCACTCCTCCACGTGTCTTACCCTCATCATTTTTCACCCCCCTTATATATTACCGCTTACCACCTAAGACCCCCTCTGAAAAGTTGTTTTCGCTCGCTTCCAAACTGCCTCCGTATTCATTTGACCACTACCACTACTACTGCATCATGTCCACCAACCACCATCCCTCCAAAACTAGGCATAGAAGATCTGTGCACCATTTATGAGGAAATAGGCTACGCACGATAGGAGGACTTGGGTAGGAACCAACAAAGGAGCAAAAGGTAGGGCTAGGCTGGACATCACAAATAAAAATATGGTAAAATTCGAGTCAGGAATTTACACAGATATTAAACAACAGAGACTAAAGGGGCAACAGAACACACCAGCATTGACACCAATCATTGATAAGTAGCCAACACTACACCAGATTAATTACTAAATTCCATTTTTCTGTAGAACAAAGCCAGATATCAGAGCCTCCATTAGTTACCTCTTCGAAACCATCACAACTGCCTCCAAGCCACTTCGTTGATTCACGAAGAGCCGCCTAAGTTTTGAATTCTTGAAGAGTTACCGAAATTAATTCTACAGGCGGTGTTGTTAGAGAATTTTCTTTATTTGGGCCTTGTAAGGACACACTTGTCTAATTTCAGTTTGTTTGTAATAAATAAAGGTTTCCAGAGTAGATTAGGTTAGCTTTCCCTAAGATTTGCTCTTGATTTTGATGTGCCTTTCCAGCCTCTGACTCTAGTGCCCAATGGAATAGCTTCTACAACCCTATCTGTCCAACCAACCAATCAATCAAAGCATACAACCCCCATCACTATAACTAGCCTAATATCATTACTTATAACAATTAAGTCAAATCAATTTAAATCATAAAACAGAGAGAGCCCTCTTTGAGTCTAGGAAGGCTAGGTCCTAGACTCCAAAGTGGTTCGATGTTGTGCTTTATAGTTTATTTTTTCCATTATTCTAAATTATAGAGTGCCAACAATAATTTCGACAAACAGTAAAGGAAAACAATGAGAGGGACTTGACCAAATACCCGAGGAAGCAATGAGACTGACGTGAGGCAGAAACAAAAAGTACTTTGAGTTTTACCAAAGCTCCCAACTTAGTAAGAAACAATCGTAAATAGTAACAATCAAACAGTCGGGAGTAAAAATCGGGTGGGAGACAAGTTTTTTACTGGGGAGTGGAGCGCAGTGACAACTGGAGGGCTAACACCATGAGGACATCAGCGGGAAGACACGTGGCGCGAGGTGATTGGTCGACAATGGCCTGGTGGGTGAGAGGCCACGTGCCTAACACAAAGGTACCATCCTCGTACCTTGACATACTTACCATACCTTTACTTACCTCGGCCAACCGAAAATGCGTGGCCCTTGCCACATTACGTTGGGTCAGAAATTAGAGGGTGGACCCCTATCTCGCCCCCCCCACCCCCCCTCCCCCTTAGAGCTCCTCTGATTGGTCCAAGGGGAGGTTGATGTCATCCCATCAGGCGGGTCAGTCTCACTGCTTTTCAAGTTTTTGTGAGCCATCAGAACGATTGTAGTGAGCTCTTGATGGGTGGAGCCGTTGCTTCTACAGGCTATGCCGCTACTATGGAGGTGGTGCAGCCACGGTGGGTGGCACATATGGGGAGTGCACCAAAAATATTTATGAGGGTTTTTCTCCATATCCTCATTTTCAAATTTTCAATTTCTTCCTTAGTAAAATCCTTCTGCTTGCCTTAAGTTCAAAATTGTCACAGGCCAAAAAAATCCATGAAGAAAGTAAAAAAAATATACATTTTATAATCTTTATCTTCTTCTTTACATAAAATACATAATTACATAGTCAATACGAAGACTGAACTAGTTACACTTTTCAACACTCCCTCTTAACTAGGGAGGTATTCATACATGTACATGGTCACTTTCAAACTGAAGAATCTCATAAGAAGAATTAGATTAGTAATAACATTTGTATAACATCATATCAACCAACATTGTCCTAGTGCAAGGCCTTGAGTAGAAACCCCATCTCTCAATGAGACAATGGGCTATAATGTTGGTGAGATAAATGACTTATAGACACCATAGCCATTGTCTCTCCAAGGTACATACTCCACCTATGTGTTCCCATAGTATGACCTTCTTGGACTATTCTTCTATTGGGTAGCCAACCCTCAAAGGATATCAGTCCTCGATTACTCTTACCTTGAATGCCCTATGTCATTCTCAAAGAGTATCGAATGCCAGATCATTACCCAGTCCTCCATTCTATCTTTCAGATGAAGGCAAAAATTAGGTGTCTATCCATTCTCTTCACATGGCCTTCACTAAGACTTACGGTTGTTAGTCCTAGTCTAGTGCATGACACATTTAATAGAGAATCACATACGTCACTCCCTCTCAACGTAGGAAGGACATACTTCAAGTTTCTTCCAAGCAAGAAACTTACCACTAGGCTCCTAGGAAGGACATTCTTCAAGTTTCTTCCAAGCAAGAAACTTACCACTGGGCTCCCTCTGAACCAGGGTCCTGCAACAGTAATCCAACTACTCATGAATAACTCCTCCCCTCGATGTCATGGATTTTGATACTGAGGAGTCTTCAACTATTGGATTCATAGGGCACATATCATCTATCACTTTCAATCACGAGTCATGTCCACTATTAGAAATTGATTCATCATTTATTTCTCATCTGGTCCACCGTTATGCCATGCTGCTTTCCTTTGAATCATCTCCAAGGATCATACATCCTTTCTCATGATTAGAAACCATACACAAATTCATCCAGATAAACATATACATATGAAGTTTTAAAACAAAATTTACCTCAATGATGATCTTTCACCATGACATCTTCCTGTAGGCATCGATATCCTTTATACAAATTGACACTTATCCTAATGATATGTTTTGTCAAGGGTCTTCTTCTTTACCAGACTTCTGGAAAAGTCTACATATCCTCCCAGGAGATCTCCTAGTCACATCTTCTTGGCCTCCAGATGATAACTACCTCTTGACATGGTTGCATTTTATGATCTCTTCCTCTCTGCACATTCTTCATTCCCAGGAACTTACAAATTTTACAATGTCTCATTCATATACAACCACCTTATATTCCATGAGGATATATTATGTTGATTTCATATGTCAGTGCACTGAGAGATCCTCCTTCATAGATCATATTTCTAAATATGGAAGTCTATTACCCGAAACCATATGAGATGACTTTACAACATCTAGTGTCAACATACAAATATATGCATACCTCATACCTTTATCATTTAAGTCATCCTGTAGCAGTTTTACTAGAATGAAGAGCTTCATTCATATTTCATCACATCCCATAATTCTATTTCCATGATGACCCTTGATCTTCATGACTGCTTTCTATCAGTATCATTATCAGAGAGGTTTTCCCGGAGCTACTTCACCAAGAGCTCCTACCATTATTTTATCATGATGATATAATATACATTGATTCCTATCATACTATTTTACAACCAACAGAAATTACTTAAAGGAGAAGATGATCTCAATCATAGTGGAGATCTCTCACTTCTTCTTTCTTAGATTTCTTTGCATAAAGTTCTTCCCTTATATCAGAGACATGGGCTTCTTCATTTTTCCTCTTGTCCTTTCTAAATTTAGGACAATCTCTTTTAAAATGCCCAAGATCGTTACATCCAAAGCATTGTGCTTTGTCCACATTTATCTTCTTATTATGAGGACCAAATTTATCGAATCTTCCTTTCTTCCGAGACATGGTGGCAAAGGCTTGATTCTCTACACTTGATCTTTCTTTCAATCTTGATTCTCCTATCTTACCTAGGCTTTGGAATGGCATGGCTTCTTCTCCCATCTATGCTGGAAGTGGAACCTCTCCATTCTTTCGATAAAACATTTTGTACCATAGGGAGTATTTCTCTATCAAACATTACTTCTCCCAACTTCAGTAGTTGATCTCGTATTGTGAAAACTAGATATGGAATTATTCCTTCCTTCGATATTTTAAATTTGTATATTTTTTGTCTCAGGGATATTATTTCCTTTGTAGAAAATTTTGAGAATAGTTCCACCAATTTATCATATATTTCTTTTGAGGATTATAGCTTTGATACATAGGGAAAGAGAGAGTATTTTATGGATTCTATAAGAATCCTTCAGGCTCTTATGTCTCCCTTCATTTATTTGATATATGATAGAATGTCTTCTTTTGGAGGTTGAATTGTAGATCCTTCTATGAAGCTCATCACTTCATTTTCAATTTAGCTTCAGATATATTCTTTTCTTCCATGCATTGAAGTTTGATAACCAACCAATTTGTTGCTCTCTATACAATAGTCATTTTGACATATTTAGATAAAGCCATAGATACTTACTTGAGTGAGTGACTTTCTCCTTCAACAACTTCCTCTATGATGATGGAGTTAGGAGCTTCTTCTAAGATAGAAATATTCAATCTAGGTGTTCTTTATGGCAAGTGATATCTTCAAAATACGATGTCTTCTTCAATCAATGTCTTGAATGAAAATCTTTGATGGCAAAGATTATTTTCTTGAAAAGTTGATCCTTTGAATGATATGAAGATCTTTCTCAAAAATAGCTTGAGAGTCTTCCTTGCAAACTGATTTGACTTTTCACCCAAACTTTGACTTTTGCTTCCTGGAGTCTCTCTTTGTCAAGCAACCCTTGAGTTCAACACCTTAGCTCTGATTCCATGTTGAGAATTTGGAGGGCTGGAGATTAATACAAATTCTCTTCTTGATAATTAATTGTGAGCTTACTTGTATTACTTATGTCTTCTCTTCTTTAAATTATTTAATCTTTCATCAAGTCAATTATCAAAATACATAAGACACAAAATTAGGCTCCTAGAGCCAGGGAAAAACCTCTCCCTCTTGGAGAGGAAAACCCACGAGAAATTATTCTTAGAGATATTCAAATGATAAGTACCATGACCCATACTTAGACCCTTGACCTATAAATGCCTCCAATAACTTGTCTTTACTTCTTTTCTTGCCTTCAACACTGACCCTTCTCTTCTCTTTGAAGGCGGGTTTCTTTTGGCCCTCTTTATTTTCTGATTTTTATATACTAGTGAGGAGTTGTGAAAAATGTCAATTTTTTTCCAAAAAGAAGAGATTAGCACCTTTACCATTGATTCTTGTGTTTGTGGAAGAACCATTTAGATAATGGGGTTTGGATTTTATAGGGGAGATAAATCCACCTTCTAGTGGAAAACACAAGTGGATTTTGGTAGGTACAAATTATTTTACCAAATGGGTGGAAGCTGTTCCAACTAGGAGGGATAATGATTCAGTAGTAATTAAGTTTTTAGAAGAAAATATTTTCAGAAGGTTTGGCTATCGCAAAAATTTGGTAGCAGATAATGCTCATGTTTTTAGATCGACAAAATTGATTGACTCCTGCCAAAAATATATAATGTGATACTCTCTCATTCTACCTCTTATCACCCTCACGAAAATGGGTTGGCAGAATATTCAAATAAAACTCTAGTGAAGATACTTAAGAAAACTGTTGCAAAGAATTTGAAAAAATAGGATACAAAGATAAAATTTTCCTTATTGGAAAAAAAAGTTACTACTTTAAGGCCGACTGGAAAATCACCTTTTGAGTTAGTATATGAAACAACTACCTTATTTCTTTGTCAATTGGTAAAACCTGTTGTGGCACTTATCCAAGATTCTGAACAAGAGACAAATGCACTAACGAGAAGGATGAATTAGTTAGTGGAATTAAATGAAAACAAATAGAAAGTAACAGAGAATATTATCAATTATCAAGAAAGGATGAAGTTAATATTTGACAGAAAATCCAAATACATTCTTTTCTAGCCTAGAGATTTGGTTCTTTGATGGGATACAATTAGAGAAGATAAATGAAAACATGGCAAGTTTGAACCCTTCAAAATTGCAGAAGCCAAAGCCACTAACACCTTCATTATGGAAAATATGGATGGTGAATTATTGCAGCTGCCTGTAAATTGGCACTATCTGAAGCACTAATTCCAACACTGGCTTCATTTTATTTCATCATTGTATATACCGGTTTTATCATTGTGAATATTCGATGAGCTCTTCAAGGTAATGTCTCAAGCTATAATTTTGACTCTAGGCCTGAGGTGAAGGCACTAATCTGCGGCTCTTGGTGTTTTTTTTCAAAACACTATCCCCAGGTGGAACCAAATGTTGTAGCTCATTTTAATTTTCTCTGTTTTCAAAATAAAATGTTTATATAGCAAAAGAAAAATCAAAAGAGAAAGAAAATCACAAGGAAAAGGAATTTTGATTTTGAATTTTGATTAATATGTAATGGTGTATTAAGCTGCATTAATTAAATCTTAATGCAGACTTCAGTTCTTAAGTAGGTGGGTCCCTATATCAAAGTCGAAAAAACCAAAGTTTGAGTGTTAAATATCGTTTATGTTTTTTGGCACAATGAAGAATGGAAGTGAGACCCATCAGATGGAGCAAACCCGACAGCATAACATGCCCGACGGTTAGCTCTCCAAGTGCCTCCGCATAGAATTTTCACGATCTTCTTTGACCGAAAATCAATGACTCACAGTGGTTACGAGGGGACTCTGTCAGATTTTCCTCCATACAGAAGTCTACGCCCTTATTACGTCGATAAGTGAGCGTCGGTTCGTGTAGTCATTCTACCACTACTCCGTCATCACTTGTCATCATACCCCTCTACCACCTCATCGTCCACGTCAACCACCACCCTTTTAATGATTAGCAGGTGTCATATTGATGCTTTATTTTAAAAATTTAATGATCAAAGGAATAATTAATTCCAAAGTATTTTAGGAGGTTAGCAATTTCGGTAGTTGACAGTTTTGTAACTGTCCCTTTTTGAAATTTTGTATAAAATTCAATTTAGAATGAGAAGTGAGGGTCCGAGTTTTTGGACCTCAGAAGAAAATACTATATTGTATTTTCAATCTTCATGTGAATAGGAGTAAATATTTCAAGTGATTATAGAATTTTTTGAGTATGATATGTCTTTCCTATTACATCTTATTTTATGTTATTCTTCTTTAGAAAAGAGTAATGGCGTTGATGGTCTTTAATTTTACAGTTCTGCAAAGTTTTCTTCCTGTAAATTAAAGTTAAAATCCTTAATGATGCACTCCTATTTTCTATATTTCACTTCATGATAAATAAATATTTCTTCTAAAGTTGGAAACAAGAGATTCTGCAAAAGAATCCTATTGTTAAAGACTTTCCACCATCACTTCTTTCCATTCTATCTTTTGATTTGTATTCAACATCAGAAGGAAACTTTGAAAGGTTTTTCTCACATTGAAGAATAATAAGAATTAATATCTCTGGGGTTTTAAAACAATGGGACAACAAACCAATTTCATTATTGTGCTTAATAAATGTCTTGGGCACTGAACCCTTCTTCGTCGGAGTTTGTCTCTCAAGGTACAACACCTTCCATGCTTGATCTAGCGTTGACACTTGTCTCTTTAAAAAAAAAATATTTCATCTTACTTAAATATCTATTAATAAAATTTTTCAATATGTCTATGAAATAACATAATTTTATATCAAATTTAAAAAAAAAAATTAAAAAGAAAAAAAAACTATATTTTCACTTTGGTTGTGAAGAAGATATGTAATTCTTATACTTTAAAAAATATTTTAATACAGGACTTAAATAAATTATTTGAATATTCATATTAACTAATTTATTTTAATATTAACTTGATAAATATGTGTAGACAAAAAGTATTAAAAAAAATAATGTGGACCATTATAGAATATTTGAATGTACAAAGGGAAAAAATAATTCAAAAAAAAATAAAAAATCACTTTTCAATAAGAGGGACTTGTGTAATTCATTCAATTTTTAATATGAAGTTTATATGTTGAATTTAAAAATATGAATAATAATAAAAATCCAATTTGGATAATAAGTAAAATATTTTGATAGAGAAAGTGAGGTAATATTGACATCGATCTAAAAATATATTTATGACAAAAACATTTTAATATGGACAATGTTATTCACAAATAAAATATTTCAATGTTCATGTTAAATAAAATATTTGAAATTATGTGCCTACATTATGAAATTATGGTGGTTCTAGGTTCAGGGAGGCCTTGAACTCTGGAAGAAAATTTGGCTTAGAAAATATATGCCTCTACACACAGGAGCAACAACTACGTTTTGATGATATCATCGTAGGATTTGGTACTTGGACTTGGGCACAAAGAAGTAAATATCTTTTTAGATGATATGCCTTCTGGGATGTAAAAGGAGGAACACTAGTGTCCTTCTAGGAGGACACTTGAAAACGACATCCCCACCGGGGGATAAAGAAAGTCTACGACCTATCCAAATATTATTAAAATCTTTGAGAGACAACACGATCACTAAATTTTTTAACCACTAGTCGATAGCCAGCGGTGCCGACAATGGGACAAAAGTGATTGGCCTCCTACAGATGCCATCTATCCTTGGGAAGAGTTCCAAAAGATACTTGAGAACATGGATATTAGGGTCTCTCAGTAGAATGATATTTTATGATGGGGTCAAATATCATATGGTTCTTTCTCCCTTAAAGAATCCTATTCCTTACTTGCAAGTTTCTCGGAAAAGGATAAGGTGGCCGCATGGAATCAGATATGGGATGGCTTATGGTGGCCAGAGATTTAAACATTTCTTTGGTTAATATCTTGATTCAAAATTATGTAGGAACAAAATAGAATAAAAAAATACACATAAATGCAGAGATGCAACATAAATAAGACTTCATTTCATTAATATCACATAACTGAAATATGCTTACAGACATAATGGAAATAAACTAGCTAGGGTACCGGTAGCTTATCTATGAGAAGAGATGTGGTGGCTATAGGCCTCTGAACTATGTTACAATGAGGCTCGAAGGCCTATTTATTATTGAGAAACAATGGAAAACCATAAAAATCCAAAAACCTAACCCTAGGAGATGAAACACCAAACTATGGGCCTTGTTGGGGTAAATTGGTACATCAATTTCCTGGGGTTGTAATTTAGACATACGATCTTCGTTTGATGCACACGATAACTTGTTAGAAATATATATCTGAGGAATACATTGCTAAAAAAAATAGGAGGTTGATGAATCACTTTGACCAACTGTGACTTTCTAAACAAACGCCGTTTAGAGCCTCAAAACAGCTCTGAAAGTTCAGGACCCAAAAAACTGCCAAAAATAGTAAATTGTGCTACAAGTAAGGAAACTAAAAGGCTGAAAGAAAATATGGTGGGGTCCAAGTGGAATAGGTGGGTGGCTACCAATATCCATTTGGATCATTCCTCCCCCCTTAGGAAGAAATGGTCCCCATTGCGTTGAGTTCCTCCATGAGATGAGGAAACTTCTGTTGAACTTGGTCCCTGCTGAGCCACTTGCCCTGGTGAAGGAGTTGGTATGCTTTGAAAACTCGATATAGTTGTATCCTTTATTTTCGGGTGTTCTTGATATGTGTTTCCATGATCCTATCAATTGTGTCTTGTTCCATGTAGTCTTTGTTTAACTCTATTGGTGTGAGTTGTTCTGCAATGTCGAATGTGTCCAACAATGGTGGAAAGTAGGGCCGAAGACGGTCCACTTTGAACAATGGGTGCAAACCAAGGAATGGTGGAATGTTGCACTCAAAGGCATTGTCCCCCAATGAATTGGTGATGGTGTATGGCCCATATCGGAGTGGGAAAAGCTTGCATTTGGGTCTAGTGAGGTGCTCCTTCTGCAAATGTAGCCACACTTTGTCTGCCACCTAGAAGTTATGTGGCACCCGATGCTGATCATGTCGCTACTTGTAATTAGCATTAGCTTTGTCTAATATGTCATGAAACTATTGGAGGATGTGATGAATGCGCTCAATGAAGCTATGCACCTTGTCAACTTCAGACTGGACATGAGCCGAATCGGCCTGAGTAGCCACAAAGGGCATGGCTATGTCAATGGGACATAGTGGTTGGAATCCCAAGCCTTCTTGAAAGGGACTGTGGCCAGTTGAGATGTAGAGAGCTTGATTATAGCTGTGTTTTACATAGGGGAGGCTATTTTCCCATGTGTGTGGATGCTTTGAGTTGTATGTTCACAAAATGTGTACGATCATCCTGTTGACGACCTTTTTTTGGACATCAGTTTGGGGATGGAAATCTATGGACTTGGTGAGCTTGGTGTCCAAAATTGACCAGAGGCTAGACCAAAATTTAATGAGGAACCTGCTATCCCGATCTGAGATGATATACTATGGGATACCAAATTGTACCCACACTTGTTCAAAGAAGAGTTTAACAGTGGCTTCTGCTGTGATATTCTTCTCACAGGCCGCCATAATGGCCATCTTCGGGAATCTATCGATGACCACGAAAACACAGTTGTTGCCATGCTTAGTAGAAGGGAGGTCTAACATGTAATCCATGGAGATGGATTCCCAGGGGTGACTACGGGTAGCCAATGAAGTATAGAGGCCTTGCTTCTTGATGGTCTGTTTGACAATGATGCGGACATTGAAGGATCTAATTTATTCCTGACATCCTGTCGAAGGTTCAAATAATATAAATACTTCTATAGTACTGCCACTATTTTATCGACCCCAAAATTCCCAACAATATAATTTAGTGCACTTCCTAAATCAACTTGGAACACTTTCTTGAAGGAACACAAAGGTGTCCCATGTGACATAACAGTGCATCCTGTAGGTGAAAATTTGGAAATTTCTTGCCCTCCAAGAGTGTCTTGTATGTGTGGCTGAATTTTGGATTGCTCTTGTAGAGAAGTGGCCATTAATAAGCCTCATTCCCATAAGAGCTGAACACGGTGGTTAATGCCACGATCAATGGTCGACTGAGGCAAACTGCAACATTATTGGTGCTGCCCTTCTTGTACTTGATGTTCAAATGAACTGTTGCATATATATGGACCACTTCTAATGGAAACAATTCTGCAACTTCCCCTGGTCCTGTATGAAATGAGGGGGTCGGTGGTCTGTGTGGATGACCATTTCCTTCCCCAAAATGTAATTTTTACATTTTCGGAAAGCCTGCACAATGGACTACTTATCTTTTTCATAATTGGGATACTTTCGAACTGTGTCAAACAATGCCTCACTGTGATATGCCACTGGATGTCCCAGTTGAGTAAGAACTGCCCCAATAGCATAATCAAAGGCATCTATCTCAATCTTAAATGGTTGTTTCAAGTATGGTAATGTAAGAACTGGGGTAGATCATAGGCGATGTTTCAACTCTACAAATGCATTATATTGAGATTCAGACCAAAATAATTTTGCTTTCTCTCCTCCCTTATTGACTTAAATAAAGGTCCAAGTGATATGAGAGAATCCTAATACAAACCTGTGGTATAAATTGGCAAGACGCGGAAAGATACGGAGCTATGTTAGAGTGGTTGGGGCTGGCCAATCCCGAATGACTTGGATCTGGGCTGGATCTACATGCACCCCCCTCTCATCAATAATGTATCCCAGATACTAAACCTGGGTGATGCCAAATGTGCACTTCTCCAAATTGGCACACAACTTGTGTTACCGCAATGTTTGGAGGACTTGTTGGATGTGGTGGAGGTACTCTTCCCAAGTCTGGCTGAAGATCAGGATGTCAACCAAGTACACTATTAAAAATGAGTTGGTGAATGGTCACAATATGTATTCCATTAGCCTCATGAAGGTTTTGGGAGAATTCATCAACTCGAAAGGCATGACCAACCATTCGAGAAGGCCCTCCTTGGCTTTGAAGGCAATCTTCCACACATCGAAGTGTTTGATTGGTACCTGGTGATATCCAGAATTCAAGTTGATATTGCTGAAATAGTTTCCCCCCTTGATTTATTCCAGAAGGTCATCAATCCATGGGATCATATACCTATTCCAGACAATGATCTTGTTCAGTGCCTGATATTCAATACAGAGTTTCCAAGTCCCATCCTTCTTCTATACCAACATGATCGAGCTCCCACAGGGCAATGCAATTGGTCGAACGTGACCTTTCTGTAGTAGCTCCTGAATCTTACTCTTTATTTCGTCGTTCTCCACAATAGAGCATCGATAGATTATTCCATTGGGAAGTGAAGCACCTGGGGTCAGATCGATGGGTTGCTTGACTTGGAAGTGCGGAGGCACCCCTGTGGGTGAGGTGAAGATTTCCTCGTACTCCTCCACAATATTGTTCATATGTTGTTGTTGTGCAAAGGAGCCCTATCTGGAGGTCGTGGCCACTGTCTTCTTCTTTCCCTGAGGATGGATCATCAGGAAAAAATATTTCCTCGTTTTGGAAATGAGCTTACTGCATTATTTTGCGGTAACCAAAGAGATGGTGATAGGCGGTGCTAACTCTAGTATTCTGTACAACTTATTGCCCAAAGTAAAAATAATAGTGCGAGGCCGAGACTCATACACAACATGTCGCTTCCACAAGTATGGTTGGCCTAATAATACATCGAAAAAATTAAGAGGATCAATTTCACATGATACCTCATCCATGAAGGGCTTCATGTTGTAGGGAAGGAAACAATGTTGGCTGACGCGGAAATCACGTCCTTGGTGAAGCCACCCGATGGTGTATGACTATGGGTGTGCTGTGGTCGACAAGCCCATCCATGTCACAACTTATGCTGAAATGAGGTTCTTTTAGCTCCTGATGTTGACAATGAATAACAACAGGGAACCCTTTACCAACATCTTGGAATGGAAGAGTCATTCCCCCTTGTCTGAATCTTTCAGTTACTCCTTCTAGATCTTCGTGGTGGCAACGGTGGTGTTGGGATCCACATCGATAATCTGCTTCCCTTTTTCATTCCCCTTGTCGGGTTTTAATTCAGAGTCGGAGCATGCATCTGATTTAGAAGCCTTCAACTCGGCCACCAATGACTTCTTGGCCCGACACTCACTTGTGTTGTTGTTGGAGGCGAGGTCCCTTGAGGCACAATTTTTGATGTAATTTTGTATAAGTTTGCATGTGCATGCTGCACATTTGAGTCAAGGGGGCTTTGGGGTGGGTCAAAGTCCCTAATTTTGATATAAATGAGCTTAAGGGTAAAATGTGGGTCTCAAACCATGGTTTGAGACCATAGTATCTGCGCAGTAGGCGAATATAAATAGATATATCGAGTATAAGAAAAGTATTTCTAAGTTAATGTAACATGTGAGAAGTTTATGCGTCTATAATGCGCTGTAAGGGTTTTGCTGGGGTTGGGTTGAAAGGCTCCTACTGGCTATGTGTGCGGAGATCTAGTCCTGGCTATGTGCAGACTCTGCTGGCTATGTGCATGGAAGGGTTTTGTAAGGGAAAGTTGATGTATTGAATAGATCTTAAGCTAATAGAAAGGAAAATTTTTGACAAGATTACTGTGGTATGAATATGAGTTATTTACTATTTTTGTTCTATTATGATCGCACTTTTTTCTGTTGGTTATTGCACAAATATATCTATTATAATGCACGCTTATTGATGATTGATAGATTTGGTTAAGTATTTTCATGGTTTAATATCTGGATCTAGTTCTGTTACATTGTCTGCACTAAAGGATCTGTGAACTCTACTTTATTTTGTTAATGATTGCGCAATCTCTGTGATTCTACTTTATATTGTTGCACGCAATATAAATTTTCATTTAGTTTGTTGAGGACCACTTCATTATTTTCTCCCTCAGGGTGCAGAAACCTAGTTCCAACACTCCCCCATATTGCTTCAGGTGAGACTTTGATCTGCGCAAGCAGGTCATTGCTGAAAGGGCCAGTAGTTGGATGGTTTGTTGGTTTATCCATTAAATCTGAACTTGGGCCAGGACCCCTCAAGCCAACAAATGGTTCTGTTGCTGGGACCAGGATCATTTTGAGGGAGATTTTATGTTGTGGCATCCTTCATGAAATGAATTACAAGATTGGATGGATAGAAATATCCTTGAATTTGCATTCTAAGAGAATCAAAGTACTAAGTTTTATGATGAACAGTGGGTACAAAAATATATTTATACATAAGTGCATGCAATATTCTTTTGTTCCTTTGATCACAAACTACAAGAGTGGTTGTCGCGCTTAGCTGAATTCCATCACTACATACAAAGAAGATGTAGTCACTGAGTGGAATCCTGAATTGATCCAGAAAGTAGAGAAGTTTGACAATAAGATCACTTGCATGGTAGATCATTGGATCGATCGCCTTTTGGCAAGATTTGTGACTAAATTTTCCATTGATCAATTTGTGTCATATTATGAAGTGAGAAGAAGGTTTTTCAAAGGCCCTAGAGGTAAGTTCCTGTGCTCATTGAAATTATCGCTGAAAATGATCTTATGTGAATGAGGATGTCTGTGCGAAAATATTGCTTGAATGCATCAAAGAGGTCCAACTACACGCAATGGAAAAATTTACCATGAAGACTCTAAAAAAATTATTTATAGCCCTCTGAAGCCTAGATCTGATAGTGAACCTGAACCAGAAACTGCGATCTCAAGTGATTCTAAAGAAGAAATATCATCACACCAAAAACCTTTGAGTCTGTTTCCAATGCCATCCAACCCACTTCTGCACTCACATCATAGATCACCCACTCCACTGTGCAATCCATCTCCACCGCCACCTCCACCTCCCCCTAAAGTAGATATGGTTGCATCCATGAAGTTACCTAATTTTAGAGGCATTGGAAATGAGGATACTGATCACTTCTGGTTTGTGACTAAGGCCGTATGGCAGGCTCAACAAATTAACAATATTGATATTAGGAAGGCACAATTGGCTACTGCTTTCCAAGATCACACATTATATTGGTACATCAGGTATGCTCAAGAAAACCCTAATGCTACCTTGGAAAAAATCAAAACGGACCTAAAAGGGCAGTTTAAGAAGCCTAAGTCATACGCATAGCTAGTGACATAAATGAAGGAGATTCGTCAGGAGACTAATGAATCTATATGGGAGGCCGATCAGAGGTTGAAGCACAACATCATAGATGGTGGATTTGTTATTGATGATACTCAACATAAGGAATGGTTCATTGTATGTTGTTACCACATCTGTGCCAAACCTTAGGTCAACAAAATATTGCCACACAAGTTGAAGTTGTGGAGGTTGCAATGAAATTGAAGGCTACCCCAACACCTATTGTGCTGGGAACTGAACAGATTAAAAATCAGTTGGAAGCCATGCACCTAGAGATTCAAAGGCTGCGCAAGGACAAGGGCAAGGAAGTCTGCACAGAGGTGTGGTGCATAAAATGTAAAGCTTATGGGGACCATAAATACCAGTGTCATGTATTCAAAAATTATCTGAATGTTGGAGGCCCTAGTCCATTGAAGAATTCTATGTGGTGCACTATTTTTCAAATTGTTGGATTACATGACATAAATTCATGCCCAAGGATCCGAAAGTATCAACTTGACTTGAATCAGTTGTTTTGAAAAAAAAATTTGTCATAAGGGCATGATGAGTATCATTGTCTCACTTTTGATATGTTGTTAGATAAAGCTAAGATATATAGAATGCAGGTTGAACCTACGCCACCAACATCCCCTTCTGGGCGCAAAGGATTTCAAGGCAGAGGAAGAGGCCAAGGAGGTGGATCAACTGGCTGAGGAAGAGGACAAGTCGTTTGATATAACTGTGGCAATGCTAGCCATTATGCATGTGACTTTCTGAATCCAACACTATAGTCTGGCAGGTATTGTAGACAATTTGATCATGTCATAGAATATTTTCCTGTCTTGATTGCTAAAATGGAGGAAAATAAGATGCAGACTTCAACACAAAATCTTAAGATGGTTCATGTTGAGACTCGTGAAGAAAATCCTAGTGTGAATGTGGTTACTAGGAGCGTTGTAGCCACCAATGAAGATAAAGGAAAGCAACCAGCCACTGATGTATGGATCCGTAAAGCACTAGAAAACAAAGAAGGCTTTAATATTTAACATGCAAAAGAGAACTTTATTGAAGCATAGAAAGAATTTGCAGAAGGAAATGTATAAACCTCAAGAAGAAAAATAAAGGAAGCAGGAGGAGATGAGGAGATCAAACCATTGATATAGACATATATAAATTTATTGCGCAAAAATAAGGATGTAGAAAATCTACAAGCGTTAATAGATAATTGCGTAGAGAAAGAGCAGCCAATGGTAGAACATCACATAGTCAACAAAATTTATAAGATCAAGAAACTAACGAGTAGGGAGATGCGTATGACCACGTAGATTCGTGCCTATGTAATGGACCAAGTTATTTTAGATTTAGGACCATATGCTAATGTTCTACCTAAGAAAACATGATAATGAATAGGAGAGCCAAAGCTGAAGTGGTCTACCATTCAACTGCGCATGGAAAATCAACATAATATCATTCCTTTAGGAAGGTTGTCGAAGGTCGTGGTCATTATAGAAGGTGTTAAGGTGATGGAATATTTCTAAGTTATCCAAATTGTAGATGATATTGATCCTTATCCTGCACTGCTAGGATTGGATTAGGCCATTGACATGTATGGAGATATCAATTTGAAGAAAATAAGGATGGAATTTGAAAGCAATGGAGTTAGGGTAATCATTCCTCTCGATCATGCAGAAGGAAAAATGTATAATAAACCAGTGCGTGCTGAGGATTAAATCAATAAAATATATGAGCTAACCTTGTGCGAGGAAGACTGGATTAATCCAATAGCAGATGGGAATCTTAAGTGCAAGAGGGATAGCTCTTGTTTTTCAGACTCTGATGAAGAACTGGAAAATTGGCAAAACCGATTGCATGAGGTGTTTGCGTTGCGCTGTAATCGCGTGACCTGGTCTCTATGATGTATAACATCCGAGGTACGTGATTTACCACACTATGATGGCTTAACTGATGTAAACATGTTTATAGGAGAACTTGAAAGGACTGTTCCTAAAGGACAAAGATTCCATGCTTTAGATCTTGGCTTGTGTGCTACTCCAATAATATGGTGGGAAACACATACAGAGAATATGGGCAACTGGGAGGAATGTGCACACATTATGAGATTGCAGTTTGAATGTCCAGTCATTAAAATGGAATATGTGTACTCTGGAAAATAAGATCCATGCAGACATTTGGAAATATGGAATTAGGTATGGGGTGTAGATCCAAGACTTGCATGGGTCCATATGATTATTCACACGTTGGGAAAGGTGCCTACTGAATGGTATTTGGAGATAGAGCTGCGTAGAGGCACTAATGAATGGTATGTGCTGATAGAGAGTTTTATTATTGTTTTTAGCTGTGAGAATGGGTTTGATATGGTTGAACAATCTTTAATTCTAGAAATTATTAATGCACCGATAACAAAGACTTTGGAATCTAGAGAACCTTGCTCGGTCCATGGAACCCTGATCCCCTTGCTTGTGAATGTTAGACAAGTGCGCTCCATGATGGGCCTTGTTGGATATTACAGAAAGCGAATTACAAATTATGAGTTGGAAACCGTGCCCATGACTAGATTACTCAGAAAAGGTGCGACATTCCATTGGGATGACTAATGTCAGTGAAGTTTGTAGTTTTTAAGGGATGTGACAGGCACCACTTGATATGCTTTGAATTACCTAGTCAATAAGCCAATGTTGGGGGGCACGATCTATAGGTGGTTGTCATTAGCTTTGGAATAAATGCGCAGTAAGGTGTGTCGCATGCACGGTAGCTGTGCAAGGAGGTTGACTGGGTCGTAGCAGTGTCAAAAACTAGTTGTTGGAATAATAAAAATGGAAAAGACAGATTTATTACCATTTTTGGGAGCATCTAGGATGTATTTAATGAAGGTATTTTACCAGATTTGGGATCGTTTTGTCATTAATAGAGCCTTATTGATGCATAAGGAGCTATTGAAGACACGCCAAAAGTATAAATTGACCTATGGGGTCGCAATAGTTCCCTTTGATTTCTGTGCTTTGAGCTCCTTGATTGCCACCACATTTGTTGTGTTTATGTTTGGTTTGGATCCAGGGTTCGAGGACGCATTACGTCGAGCAGGGTTAGGCTACGCTATTCCTGAGAAAATGATGGCCACAAGATCGGGTGATGACCCTGTTGTGCCTAAAGTTCCAATTGTGGAAACACTTGTTCCCTCCAATTCTGGAACACACAAATATCCCTGCGAAAAGACCTGAAGGCTGCGCCCTTCAGCTAGTGAGAAGATGAAAATACCTATGTCAGAGGTCCCTGAAAGTATTAAGGAAGACAAGGAGGATGTGGTCAAAGTGGCCCCATTCTCACAGATGCCAAGCTATATTGCGCCATGCAAACCATCAGTGAGAGTACTGAAGGACTTGGAAGAGGTGCACGTGGGTATTCAAATACCCCTAATCCATGAGAATTTCCATATGGAAGGGGAAATGTTCTCTAAGATTCCACAACTTAGGTTTGATGATTGGGACATCGCCGATGTCAAGAAATTCCCAGAGCTTGCGCCGGAGCTATACCCGTACCAGATTATTTATGAAGGAAGCATTGTGCACCTCGAGCCAAAAAGATGGGTACTAGGTCTGCACAAAGCAAGCCTGCTCAATTTTCTCCAGATCCCTCATTTTGGGTGCAACCCCATAAATGATATTTATGTCAGACAGTCACTGGCCTTAGTACATGATGATGTGCTCTGGTTGGGAGAGCACATCCCCATTGATGCTGCATTGATCCACAGGATCACGGGTCTGCTTGCTAAAGGAGATGATCCCATTGCTTATTTTGGCAGTAAGGCGCAGGAGAAAAATATCGATGATCAAATTAAAAAGAAATATAACGTCACAAGGAAGAGCCAAGGTTTTGTTGTTGATGAAATTAATGACCCAACAGTGCGCTTTGGTATGATCATCTTGGCCTTGCACAAGTGCAGACCCAAGGAGGTGCCCATGCACATCATTGCACTCGAAGGACAATTTGAAAAAGGCATGATTTATAATTGGTTTACCTGTGTAAATAATTTTTAGAAAATGTGCACGAGGCCCAAGAGAAAGGCAAGCATTTCTAGTACGCTTGGCTTTTATTATTTATCGTGCTAATTGGATGGAAGGCTCTCGAAGATACACAGTTCCCAGAGATTGAGCCAAAGATATGTGAAGATACGCGCTATGCAACCTTGTGGAACTCTTCTAACCCAGTGCACGCCCAAGAAAATAATATTTTTGGGTTTTATATTATGTTATTCTGAATCAAGCAGTGCAATCAAAGCCACGACTGTCACCCACATTGTATGACCAATACAAGATGGTAGTGGATTTTAAAGATACATTTTATAATATCCATATCCATGCAAAGGGTGTCGTAGAAGGAGTATGGTATGAGTTACCATACCTGGTAACAAAAGATGGTTTTCTTAGAGTGACAGCAGAATGGCTGCCAACCTGGTTATCACCAATCACCCCAACAAAGTTACACATTGGCTGTCAGATAGGGAAATCAATGGAGAAAGGCACAAAGAAAGTTATAGAGAAAGTGACAGATAAGGTCATAGAAACATAAGCAACCCCCACAACCACTAGAGAGACTATAGAAATAGCAACAATGCAAGAAAAGAATGGATCTACATCAAAGGAGACATGGGAAGATAAAACCTCTAAGGGAACTAAGCAAGGCTCCCACGCCACTGGAGGATTGAGAAAAAAGAGGAAGGGTTCCAGAGAGGCCAGGTAGGAGGTCTTGATGTTGACAAAAGATGAATTGCATGAACTAGAAAAAATTGTCACGTCTACAATTGAAGATCGTTGGACCGACATGAAGGTGCAATACAAGTCTGCACTGGAGCTTGTTCAAGTGGGACCACAGGAGCTGAAGGTACAAACGAGCCAGATTCAAGCGAGTGTAGCTCATGCGAGCCAGATAAATGCGCACGTCACAAGTGTGCAACCATTAGACATTGCTCTACTAACCGCCGGGGATGCCCTTTTAGTTCAAATCCCCATGCCCTCTATTTAGATGGATGCCAACCAATGTCTCTAATTTAGAGGAACAAGTGATATACATATTAACCTTTCTGTGTTACTTATAGGCAAGTTACGCTTAATGCATTCGATGATCACAAACGAGCTTCAGTAGAGAGAGGCCACCACGCACATGCATACTATGGAAGCCCAGCAGTAGGCCGAGTAAGCACATCAGCAACAACAAAAAGCAGAAGCAAATTGCTGAGAAGAATAAGCCCAACACACTGTGCTGGAGGAAAAAATTCACCAAGTATGACAAGACATTCCAGCTGCGCTTGAAGAAATGTTAAAAAGATTGGATGCTGCGGTGAAAGAAACACATGTTGAGGTGCAAACAGTCCACACAGAGTATGAACAACAAATTGCAGATATCTAGATCAATTTGCAGCCCGAGAATCCACCAGAGGTTTGTGTGTAATGATTAATCAAGGTAAAACACACACGAGATAGCATTGTTGATGTGGTCACCCAGTGTGAAATTTTTTTTTACGAAGCCATGAGTGTTTGGACCTCAGTCCAAAATGATCCAGTATTTTAGTAGCTATACGACACCCTCCACGAGAAGGAGCATAAGTTTGAAGAAATTAGGATAGTGGCGCCAACATTGGTTCTTTCTCAATGCCTCACTCGTCTGCAGGAGTTCAAAACAATCCAAATAGAAATTGAAGAATTATTCCAGAAGGAACAACTGCTGGAAGCATGCATACGACCATGGGCAGAAGAAGCGCTTCAACTTTTTCAGACCCTGTATATCACTCTGAATACAATCCAACAAACTCAGCGGAGCATCGAGATGCCCACTAAAGGGCCTACCATATAAAATTTGGTTCAACAAGAATATTGCACCGCAATGCAAAGATGGGATTAGTGCTCCCTCTCAAATCTTCTATTAGCACGCTTTAGGCCAAGATCAAGGAGTAGGCGCCTCAGTGACTCGGGACGAGTCACATGTTTGTGTTGGGGGCTTGTTGGAGTGGGGTCCCCTGAGGCACAATTTTTGATGTAATTTTGTATAAGTCTATATGTGTGCACTACGCGTTTGAGTCAAGGGGCTTTGGGGTGGGTCAAAGTCCCTAATTTTGATATAAATGGGCTTAAGTGTAAATTGTGGGTCTCAAACCATGGTTTGAGACCATAGTATCTACGCGTTAGGAAAATATAAATAGATAGATTGAGGCTAAGCAAAGTATTTCTAAGTTAATGTTATGTGTGAGAAGTTTATGCATCTGTAATACGTTGTAAGGGTTTTGCTGAGGTTGGGTTGAAAGGCTCCTGCTGGATGTGTGCGGACTCTGCTGGTTGTGTGCACAGAAGGGTTTTGTAAGGGAAAGTTGATGTATTGAAAGTCTGATGTATTGAACATATATAAAGCTAATAGAAAGGATAGATTTTGGCAAGCTTAATATGTTATGAATCTGATTTATTTACTATCTCTTTTCTATTAAGATCACACTATTTCCTGTTGATTATCGCTCAAAGGATATCTATTATAATTATGCATGCTTATTGATAATTAATAGATCTGGTTAATTATTTGCATGGTTTAAGATTTGGATCTAGTTTTGTTACATTATATGTGCTAAAGGATCTTTGGACTCTGCTTTATTTTGTTAAGGATTGCACAATCTCTGTGATTTTGCTTTATACTGTTGCACACAATATAAATTTTCATTCGGTTTTCTGAGGACCACTTCACTATTTTCTCCGTTCCATCACCCCCCCATACTACTTTAGGTGAGACTTTGATTTGCACAAGTAGGTCATTTCTGAAAGGGCTAGTAGTTGGAGGGTTTGTTGGTTTATCCATAAAATCTGAACCTGGGTCAGGACCCCTCAAGATAACAGTTGTGAGTGGAGCTCTTATGGAACTCACACCACTTTCTCGTGTCATTTTTTAGCTTCGTGTTGTTGTTATTTTCTTGTGGATTTGGTGGGTTATCCTAGGCTGCCCCACCTTGGATTTGTCCATTGTTATGTGGTTTTGAAGTACCTTTCCCTTGCTTCTGATTCAAAGATTCAAAGTCTCACTTCTTCTCTTTGAAATTATGTTCAATATTGGCAACATACCAATATGTTTCACCAAGCTAGGAGATGTTGAGGAAATCCATTTCTTCCTGAATATATATGTGCAGACAATTGTGGTACTTCATCACCAAATGTTTCTCCGAACCTTTGATACCTAATTTTGTGTGTAGGGTATGGAACATATTCATCAGATCATGAACATCTTGATCCCTTTATTGCTGCATCGTAGTCCATTGTATGTACTTGTCCTCATAGCTCCCCATAGGATAATATTGTTCCTTGATAGCCTCTCTAAAATAATTCCAAGTGGGTGTGGCTGAAAAAGAGAGGGTTCCCCCTCATACTTTTGCTTGTAGTATGTTTCCCACCAGTCCTTGACATGAGGGGCAGATTTGAGGAGTGAAAAAGTAATATTTTCCCAGTTGGAAATAATGTTCTAATAGATTAAACCATATATCTATGATATCTACATCTATTTGGCCCTCAAATATTGGAATGTCAAATTTTACTTGTACCTTAAAAGGATTTGTGCCTCCAGAGTGGCTGCTGGATGCAGATGCACCATCGATGGGCAGTCATTTAAGGATCTAGAAAAATTTATCCATCACGCATTCCTTTCTTTCTCGAGGGATTCTAGAGAAATATTTTGATAGGATCTCTTTCTCCCTTATCTTTATTTTCTTCCCCCATGGGCGGTCATCGGGTTTTGCGAGGTTGATCTTGCAATGGTTCAACCATATCAAGCCCTAAATCCTTATACCCCCAACTCATTGGGGACATGCAAAGAAGGATAGAGAAAGAGAAAACCGCTATGATGCCACTGATCCAGACTTATGAAAGAACATAATAAAATACATAAATACACATAAACACAGATATGCAGCAGAAATGAAACTTCATTTCATTAATATCGCATAACTGAAATATGCTTACATATAGAATGGATATAAACTAGCTAGGGCATTGGTAACTTATCTTTGAGAAGATATGTGGCGAATACAAGCCTCTGAACTATGTTACAATCAGGCTCAAAGGACTATTTATTATTGAAAAATAATGGAAAACCCTAAACATCCAAAAGACTAACCCTAGGAGGTGAAACACCAAACTATGGGCCCTGTTGGGGTAAATTGGTACATCAATTTCCTGGGGTTATAACTTTGGCATGCGATCTCTGTTTGACGCACATGACCTTGTTAGAAATATATATCCAAGGAATACAATGTTGATAGTGAATGTCGAGTTGAAGACTCACATTTTCCGACTGTAAGTTTCCAAAAACACGTCGTTTAGGGCCTCAAAACGGCTCCAGAAGTTCAGGACCCAAAAAAAATTCCAAAAGAGTAAATTGTGCTATAATTAAGGAAAATAAAAAACTAAAGTAAATAATGGTGGGGGTCCAAGTGGAATAGGTGGGTGACCACCAATATCCACTTAGATCATAGCTTGGGGGCATACTATCACCTGGGATCACCTTCAGAGAAAGGGATATGATGGACCATCATCATGTCAACTTTACTTTCAACAGAGCACATTTTCCTTACATGCCTATTAGTAGGACACATTTTGGAATTACTCCCATAGATCTTCAGATGTAGTCTACCCTCCTCAAGATATTTGAAAATTTAAATGGATCAATGGTTTGGGTGAAAGTTTAAAAACTCGGTTGTTTCACCAGCTTGGAAATTGGATTTAGGATTTACTCTTTGGAACTTGTGGAAAGAAAGAAATACTATATTTTTCAATATGAAGAAAATAACAACATAAACATTAAAAGAGGTGATCCTTCTCAACATCTGGGAAATGATTCTTTGGTGCTCTTGGACTATTGATAATTGGAAAGTGGAGGAATTTGAACAATATATTTTAAAGAACCTCAATTTGCATCCCCCTATGTCTACTCCTTATCCATCTTCTCTGCTAAATTCTAGTCATCCTATAGCCAATTTATATACCTTGTGCCCAAGATCCTTGAAATTGAGCTTTGATGGTGCCTCTAAAAAAAACCCTAGTGCGACTGGCTACAGAGGGATTTTTTGAGATGATAAATCCCAACCGCTGTATATATATGCATGTTCATGTGGTGTGACCACAAAAAATCTTGGACAATTCCCTGCTATTGAGAAAGGTTTACAAATTGCATCTAGAGAAGGTTATTATTTGATTCAGGTTCATGGAGATTCTCATGTTTTAATTTAATCCATACAAAAATTGTTGAATAGCCACCTTTCACAAAATATAGTGCACAACTTGCATTTACCGGAAGTAGTCACTGAAAGTAGTTTCGAATATCCAATAATTATTATTAAGGTTTGACTATATTATCCATCAACATACGTGGTGAGAAGGAAACAAGGTAGCAGATGGAATGGCTAATTGGGGCAGCCAGGAATGGCACCTAGCCTTGGATGAAGCTTGGTCAGTTGCGTCATTGAGGGAAGAAGTCCAAGGAATTAAAAGGTGGGTGGAGCATGATAGGTCTTCAGTGGAAGCCATCATCCTCGATGGGGGTGTTATTAAAACTCATTGTAATGAGAAGAAGCATGATTAACATGAAAAACACGAGAATGGAGCATGGGTTGGCAACCTTTGGAATGGGAGCCTCACCCTACACCTGTTAACTCTTGGTACTTGTGATCCTAGGTTTGGGATCACCTACCCCAGTCCCATAATTTTAAATACACGTAGGTGGTAGCATATATAATGAAGTACGACATTCTCTTTGCCATCCAGGATCATCACTTAGTAGTTGAGAAGCTTAGGTTTTCACCGAGAGGATTGGGCATGGGCGAAGGATATCCTCACTTATAATGCACATAGCTCATTCATGAGTGTATGATTTATGGGAGGTCTGTGGTATTTAAATAATGTGATAGGTCATACACTATCCTACCCTAGACCTCACACACTTTGATATTCACCTTCAAATGTCGAGTCGTCTCACATCGATGTCCTTTTATAAATGCATGGGAGACCTCATAGGGTGGAAAAATAGTTATGTTATTTGTGATGGTGAAGAGGGTCTATCATCTTCATGTTGCTCTTGGTTGCTATTGTCAGTATCCTTAGGATCTCTCGAAGGTTCATTTCCCTACTCTTATCTTCCCTATTATTTTTTTTGTTCATTGTTTGAGAAGTCATCCTTCTGGTACTGCAGTTGTAGTGTTTAGGCAAGGGTCAATGTTTTTCATCCTCTTTCTTCGTAATACAGAGGCTGGTCCATCCTTTGAACTAGTGGTAGTTCTACCCACCTTGTTGCTTCAAGGTTCTAATTCCATGGAAATTTCCTTCAATTTTCTAGTTTTGATTTGCAGAATATGGTACACAGGTACCTTTTCCATTTGGTTATGATGGTGTTAATTGTTCGTTTAGTCCCCCAGTATGCTTAAGGTCTCTAATATTCATTTTTCTATGTTTCACAAATCAGGATATATTTGGAGTTAGGGTTGGTAGCCTTGTAGAAATTCTGGGGAATTTCCTTATGTCTGACTCTTTGACCAAACACACTTTTCCTTATTTATTCCTTTGTGGGTGATTCCCTTCTTGTGGAGTTGATTATTTCCTACATGAAAGTCCATGTCCATCCATGTTCTCCTCTATTTTATGTTCATTTGTTGTATCAATGCCTTCACTCGGTAATTATGGCTCCTCGATAATTATGGATCCTTGGTATAGAATGCCAAGCTGCTGAGGTGTTGCAACTAGTTCATCTTCCTCCCTGTCGATGGTTGTTCGGATGTGAGTCAGTGGTGAAATAATTTCACTTAGTCCCTCCTGAAGTCAGGAAGGAGATTCTCCTCTTAGAGTCAAAGGAGTTTGCTGGAAGGACATAATTCTCTGATTCTAAGGTTGGAGGCAGTTTCCTCAAGTGGATTCTCGATCCAAGGAAGTTCAAGAAGTGTAGGCTTTACTTCCTTCACTCACTCATAATGCACCAAAATATGGAAACACTGCTCCACATGGTTTTTTGAGACAAGTAGGTAGAAAATTACAAATTCTTTGTAGGTTAGGAGGACATCAAGCGAATTATTTAGAACATTCGCTTCAACCTAGATGACATTGTGACCAGACTTGCAAGGATGGAGAAATTTGTAGTCTCGGACTTAGAGACTGAGTCTGAGATGCTGAATGAAGCACCACAAATCATTAATGCTCTCCTAGTCAACATCTCCTCTCCTTCTGCCACTTCTCAACAAGAAATATCCTCTCCCCTCTCTCCAGTTATTATCTCTGACTAATGTTATTATATGGTTTATGCACTCATCTCTACAATTGAGCACTCGATGTTTTATGCACTCGTCGCTATAGTTTGTCTTTGACATGGCACTTTGGAATAAAATTGGATTTTTGCTTTGGACTCTTCACAACACTCTGGACACAGTTGGAACACAATTTATTTTTTTGCTCAAGATTTTGTGTATACCTTCGTTTTGCTTTTAGTAGAATGGTAAAGGTTGCACTTGTAGGCTTGTTTTAGTATCATTGTTTCAATGGAATTATCCTTAGTCCTTTATGTAAAAGTTAAAGGGAAGGGGAAAAGCTTGACACATATAGTAGGGTCTCTCTAAGTCTTTGATAGTCACAAGTTTTATATCTCAATTTTTGAACTGGTAGAAATTATGCCATTTTTTGGATACCCCTAGTTGAAATAATGGCCTCCTAGGGTGGTCTTTTTGAATCACGAAGCATGAAATGTTATCATTGTAATATATTTTATCATTATTTAATTAATAGAAATTAGTTCACTAAGCTTACAAAAAAAATATTCAAATCGTTATGTATATATTATATAAAACAATTGAAAAAAATAAATTTTTATGTTTAAAACATTTCAAATAGTTTCATTATTCTACATTTTTTTTCCAAATATATTAATGTTAATTCTGTTTGAAATCTAGCAAGTTTAATCTGTGTAGTCTACACAATGGAAGAATCCAAATAATATTTCAAGGGGTTGAGTCCATTTCTGCATTCAATAATGCAATTTAAATAACTATACACCCACAAATAACTATAAATCTATTAAACACCAGGAGCAATCAAATTCTTAACATACAATGTTTTTTCAAATTCTACACTCTTTTACATCTTAAGAGATTTAATTCTTATTGGCGCTTATAAAATCCATTATATCCATACATCTATACTAATATTTCCAAAAAAAAAAAATACTAATATTTTCAATAAAATTAAGACAACCAATATCAAACTAGGATTCATAGCAATTTGTTGGGCCCACTCTTTAAATCAAACTTGCAAAAAATATTGCAATAAAAAAATTTAGCAAAAAAATTTCATAACTAGGTAGTGAATACCTGATAGGGAACAAGGCATCATTCAACTTGATATAATTGGTTACCATCTTTGGTGACCCCTATTTCTATTTAGAGTTATTGTTTACAGAGAACGACGGACAAGCCCAATTTCTCTTACTAGGTTCTATTAGCATTCTTTGCATCAATTTAATTTCTTCTGTAGAGGTTTTAAACTCAGATGGGGACATATGGTTGGCTGCAGAATTTTGAGGAATGCCTGAGCATCCTTCTTTGTATAGTAGATCAATGAAATAATTTTTACTCTCGAAGTGGCGTCTGGATAATCTGATGTGTAGGCCTTTAATGTCTCTTCTGAAACCTCTGCAAAGCTTCTCTTTGCCATGCAGTTTTTCTTGCTTGGAAATCTTCTTAATGTTGATAAAATGGTCAATATATTGATGATGTTTTTCTTCCTTCGGAGAGACATATCACAATGTTTTTTTCAAATGTTTTATCTGATAATTAATAATCTACTTTCAAATTTCTCTTGGGCTTCTGATAATAAATGGAGGATAATATTTGCAAAATCTTGGCCAAACAATAAATCATAATACGTATCATAATTTTTCAATCATTGAAGTAGTGAGTCCATTTATCAGAGTAGAAATATTGGGTACATGAGAGTCGATTGGAACTATCTATGCATTCATAGCTCTGAATCTGATCTCAATAGGCTACCAGAAATATGAAGGAATAAACATTGCATTGGCGTAGGATATCATGGAATTGGTGTATCTGGTTATTTAAGAAATATTGGTTGTAACCTTCAACTTTAATTCCCACTCTAAATACAATCCTTGTTGGAGAATATAATTCCAACCACCTGCTAGGTGTTGAAACCATCCGTCCAAGTGTCATAGTTTAGTTTCAGTTAGTCCAGTTTAGTCGAGTTACACTACACTTATTTATTGTTGATGTTCCCAATGTAATATTATATAACTAATTCATAATATTGAGAAGAGAAATCCTCTGCTCCACTTATTTTCATTTTTCAATTCTTGTCATGGTATTAGAGCTAGTTTGCATAAGACTCCTGGAGAGAGAAACAACAAGAGAAAAGTTGGAGCAATAGAGAGAAGAGGCGAGCCTGTACAAGACTCTTTGAGAGAATAGCAAAAGTTTGAAGACACCTCCTACCTAAAAGCGACAAAGCTTAGCCTGTATAAGACTCGTTGAGAGTGTTGTATCTCAAGAAACAATCCCTTGGTTGTGATAAGGAATCCGTGCTCAAGACATTTTTAAATATATGTCACAAATTTAAGAAATCAGATGGTCTTTGTTAAGCACCTTTGGAAATTAATTATTTATAACCCTCAATGATCTGATATAATGAAATATTTCACAATGTCATTATCTGCTGATATTACTTGAAATGGAAGGAAGAAAATGGAATGGAAACTTAAAATGATATGCTAGATAACATAATCTATCACTTTAAATCTCAGAAAGAACTTTATAGAGAGAAAATAGTTGGAGTGAAGGAGCACACATTAAGGAAATTTAACTCTTACTTACAAACTGTAAAAAGAGACCCGAAGCTACATTACTTCACTTCATTCATAGAAGAATAAACACATGATGAAACTGGAAAAATGCATCAACATCAAAAGGTGAAAGAAAGTACTTGATCTTCTTTCATTAATTTTCAAAAAATTCAGTACAAAATTGCAGTCCTCTAGAGGTCCAAAACTCCAAACCCTCTCCCCTCTTCTTGCCTCTGCTTTTATATATGATATCTAATCTAAATTCCTAATTACTATGATCAGTTTTAAAACTGATTCTTGAAGTAGTTTAGGAAATTTGGAATCAATTAAATTTACAAAATAATAGTTTTAATATTATATATAATATATAATATAAAACCAAAATAAAACCTCACCCTGCTGCAAGTCAAAGAAGGACAAATAATAAATTTTGGGTCCCACCATTGTACTCATATGCATATTGAAAAAATAAAAGATGGTTTTTGAAAACCAATTACTGCCTACAGAAGCACCTGTAGCTTGAAAAGGGGCTGAGTGATGCTGCATTGCATCGTAGCTGTCAATTTTTGAATAGTGATTCAAGCCAAACCACTCTACGGGGGCACTATCTTACATAAGTTCCGAGCATTTTTTGATGCTAGTAAATCGTTAATTATGGGCATGAACGATACAAATATTAGATTTATATGAGATATGGTAGAACTTTAATCTGTTTGCTTATCTTCTTTTTGACGCAGAGTCTCATTGATCTTTAGGATTGCATGCACTCAAATTAAAATCTAAATTTTACTAGATTTTATTTAAATATCATCTGAATTCCAAGTGATCGTCTAAGAAGGAAATTCTCATCATGCAAATCAAATTCCCATAGAATGAATCAAGCCCAATTTTTGTAGGATGTTTCTGGAAAAACTAGCCCCTAAAAAATCGATGAAATCTCTTAAGCCGCTTTGAATTTTTGAACAATTCCAGCGATCAAGTCAATTGGGTATATTTTCCAAAAAACCCATGTTGCAGGTTTTCGAAATTTTCCTCCATTTGCCCGAAATAAGAAATCGAAATTCACTGTCCTAAGAGTATGTGCGTTTTCTGAACTTCGACTTTTCATTTACATCATTATATTTGCTCAAGTCTTTATATTTTAAACACATGTGCAAATATGATCTCCCACAGATCATATGTGGTTATGCATAGATTTTCTTCACCACATTCTCATATCTTCAAATTTCTGCAGCCTTTTGCTATATAGAAAATTTGCAGCATCATTAATACTTGAGAAATCAACCAAATGAAGAGCTTGTAATTGTGTACATCACTTACAATCTCGTGAAGACTCCTATCTATAATTTTATAGAAGGTGTGTAATATAATTTCCTTTATTTAGATACATAATCGACCCACAACTTTTAAGGTTTCATCTGTGAAATTTATACACTGTAAGTGAAAATAATTTGAAACAATGCAACCCTAAGCTATTACCAGTAATCTAACATCATTAACAGAATTAGAATCCAGGGTTAATTTTTCAAGAGAGTGAAAGTGAACTCCAACAACTTCCATATCCTTATTAGTTATCCTTGCACATGTTGCAATGCCAAGCACTTTCAGTGTCTTTGCATAGCCAATTGCTAGTGCTGTCATACCTCTATTTGTCAAACCCTCACAAAACTGAGATAAAAATCCTTAAGTTGTTTCTATTTTTCTCCTACATTTGTAAGACCTTGATCACTTATATAGAAACCCTATAAATCTAAGGCCTTCAAAACTATAAAATGTTGAGCCACTGATGCTAGGCCTAAACTTGTGACTCCAGAACACCATATTAAACTCAACTTTTCTAGTCTTTAACAACCAAGTCTGAGAACATTAAGAACAAGGTTTCACAGATTACGAAATTATAGTTCAGATTCTTCTGTTCCATGTTTCTTTGAGTGTTGGCCTTGAAGATGAATTTACAACAATAGTAGTTTCTGCATGATCTTATTCTGGTTCCAAGGTGAAAACGTAAATTTTTCTTTAGGTACACTTGGCATCCCTTCATCCATGCACATACAATGAGAATCATTAAAGTGCTGGACTAAAAGGCCTATGCATCCATCAGGACTGTCTAAGGCCCCTATTCAAAAAGTGTGTCTACTTGCACTTTCCAGATGATACCATCTCTTTAGACAAGAGCACAAGAATCCCTATCTGACCTCTGTACATATAAATGTCTCAACAACCTTGAATTTCTCATGCCCTCTCTTGAATTTTAGCTGAGTTGAATTAGGCTACAACAGAGAGCATAAGAGATCAAAGAACGTAGCTACATTGTGTAAGACTCCAAAGCAACAACGTGAGTGCAAGGCTCGTGCAAGGTGAGTGCAAAGTGAGTTGTGGTGAACGCGAGGTCCAAAGAAATATTGTTGAGGTGCAGAGATGAAAATGAAAAACAAGAACAAGAACCAGCAAAAGAAGAAGCTCCTCATAGTTGAGTGAAATTTTTTTATTTTTTATTTTTTTTATCAGCGCTCTTTTTAAAGGAAAAAGCATGACGATCAGCCATCAACGTTGGTTTGAGGCTAATACCCACACCCATAAGCACTACTTTGAGGCCAATACTAGTGCCCATCAACACACTTTCCATCCAGATGCCTGCATCGATCTAGTAAAGACTTACGATGATTTTATTTTGTTGCGACCAACATAGAGGCGGTGTTATGGAGCTGCGCCACTTCAAGGTATGGTTTAAAAGGTTTAAAATTGATTGTGGGCATTGTACTATTTAAATAAAAGAGTTTGCAAGATTTTTTTTTTCATAAGTCAAGCAACGATGTCATGTCTACAATTTGTGTTACTTATTGAGTCGTAGTGAGCCAACACTCAACAATGGGAAAATCCATGTTTGTTTCCGATGAGAAGTTTGAAGGGGTAGAATCAAGCAGCCATGTCTGTGAGCAGAACTAGTATTAAAACACTCAATAATGGGAAAATCCAAGAGGCTAAAGCGAAAACAGGAGATTTTTGAGATCTTTTTAGATCTGGAAGTGAAGAGGCAAAAGGATGACTTTGCATTAAAATACATAAAAAAATTTGTTGAAGACATCATTATCCCTCTGATTTCAAATTCCAAGACAACCAAGGAGGCTTGGGATACCCTTGAGAGGTGTTTTGGTGCAAGGAGGAGCATTGAAGTTGAGGATGAAGTTGGATCTAAAGCAACAGATCTACAACGAGATGAAAATTTTATTGAATCCTACTGTGTTCAACCACAAGTGGATGATTTCTGTGAAGAAATTGTAGAAGCAACAGAGAGAGAGCACAAAGATTCCCGTGAACCCCACTGTGCAGAGCCACAAGTGGATGAAGATTTCATGAATCCAACAACAGAGCTTGCTGATGAGAGTAAAAATACTGTGATAAATCATGTGACTAATATAGTTGATGTAAATTTTGATAGAGAATTTTTTCCTAATGATGATTAGTTGCAGATGATGCAACAAAAATATCATATTAGCATAATGCTATTTGGTGAGATAATCCCACTCAAGTTAGTGGAAGAAAACCTGTTTGTTGTAGAAGAAGTTAGTGAAGAAGAGATAAAGTCAAAAACAAAGATAAAGACAGATGCACAAAAATAAGTCTGCAAAGGGAAAGCAGAAATAGAGGAAGAGATAGCGAAGGAAGCGCAACAAGAAAAAACTCTCATTGAAGAGTAGAACGACCAAAACAAAAAAGAGACAAAAATAGAGACTGAGGAAGAGGTAGCGAAGGAAGGACAACATGAGAAAGCTCTCATTGCAGAGCAGAAAGAACAAAACTAATGTGGTTTTGGAGATTTTTTTACACTTACCATTGATTTCCAATGTGAAGGTAAACAAAATAATTATGAAGATGACTTAAAGTACCTTGAAACATGGCTTGAAACACCATCTCTTGATGAGGTCTACATAGAAGCTGTAGATATGAATGTTGAAGACAACATGCATGATGAACACATCAATGAAATTTTCAAATATTGGAGTTGTGAAGAGATAAAATATTATTCTCATCTTATGTTGCAGCAGATTGATGATGAAAAACACACTACAGAGGACAACATGTGGCAGCAGCCCACATACAAGTCATTTTTTGAAGAATTCCAGTACATGATTAGACAGTCTTTAACAATACAAGACCTGCACCAGCGAATGAAGAAATAGAGGTTTGAAGAATACAACAAGAAGAAAAATTCGAAACAATTTAGAGGCTACAGGATCTGGAAGAAGAGAAGAGAAAACTAAATCTAGTTGAAGTCAATTTTTTAGCCTCGCTGAGACATAGACCAACAGGTATCTTAATTAAATTTTTATGTGGTTGTAATTAAGGGGGATTGTTGGAGAATCTAATTCCAACCACTTTATAGGTGTCGAAACCATCTGTCCAAGTGTCACAGTTTAGTTTCAGTTAGTCCAGTTTAGTCGAGTTACATTACACTCATTTATTGTTGAGGTTCCCAATGTAATCTTATATAACTAATTCATAATATTGAGAAGAGAAATCCTCTGCTCCACTTCATTTCATTTTTCAATTCTTGTCAAGCCTATCTCAAATTCCATTCATAGTATACAAACAATTTGTGTCAACATGGGCATCTTGTTTTGGCACTAGAGCGTTGATGAATCTGTACCAGAGAGTCATCATCAGCAGAATAGGTGTAAACAAAATATTCTTGGTCATTGGAGAAATCAAAGCAATGATTCCATTTAACTAGATTGAAGTTTGTGCTGAAGAGTTCAACAAGCTCGCATTCTTGGCACCTTTATTGTTTAGCGAACATTTATGAATTAGGGTAAGAATTAATGAACTCATAACAATACTTACAAGAGTATAGGCCTTTCTGAAATTCTCTCCTTTAGGAGTAGAAGTGGACGAGTGGGAGTGGGCATTTGTCATGGGAAAATACTTAATATGGGCTTTAGGAAAACTAATCCTTTTAGGACCTTTAATTTCATCACAATAAACAAAATGAGAGTGTGACTCATTATGCATACCTTTCTAGATCACTGAGCTATTTTAAGCTTAATTACAGGGTTGGAGCTACATAAATGCATAATGATTTTGGTAACCCTGCATGAACCAATCCCTTCAGATTTATTTCTTAGAAAAACTCATTGTCCCCTATGTTCTAGTGTTTTGGGATGTAGGAACTACTTGGGAACATTCCAAAACTATTGGGGATGCCATTGGGGATGTGGGGACATTCATGATGTTCTCAATATTTTCTCAATATGTTCTTAGAATGACTAGGCTATGTCTAGTTGTATTTTGACCCAAAAACAAGAGGTAGCATATGTCAATTTGGTCTATGGCTTCGATGTGATCTTAAAATTAGATTACACACACATTCCATGTAACCAAGGTCTCTCTCTCTCTCTCTCTATCTCTATGTGTGTGTGTGTGTCTATATATATATATATATATATTCTAGTCTGTAGGCAAGGGTAAGATAGTTTAATGGATAATTAAGATATTTATGCCAACACTAGTTGAGAGGTTTTTTTGTTTTGTTGTATGTTTTTTTTTGTTTTTTTGTTTTTTTTTGTTTTTAATTTAATTCAATTTAATTTTAGTTCAATCTTGCAATAATGAGAAATTAATAATCCTTTCAATCGTGAGCATAAATTAGAGTTAATTATCTCACAATACAAGCTATGTTACATGGGAACATAACTAGTTCAAATTTTTACACTTATCATTCATGTTTATGCATATGGTGAATATATATTATTTATGTCCCTTGAATTTTTTGGGGTGCACTCCAGCTGACTAGAAACTACTCCGTAATCCCTGTTGCCACCTTGTTTCTAAAGCCAATGTGCCCCCCCACACACACACATTATACACAAATGCACATTCAACACCATATTATACTTTAATATTTTGATGAAGAGGGAGAATCCCACAAAGTATTGTTGGGATATTTTATTGTTCCAAGAAAAAAAATCATAATTTTATATTCTAGTTTAGAATGAAAATCACATTCTTGCCAAGGGGCTCAAATTACATCACAAATACAAAGAAACTACAATCCAATAATTGCATTGAAAAGAAGAAAATGACAAAATTAATATGCATGTCATTTCTTACCTTGAAATAACAATGTTCAATCCATCTCTTTTTCACCTTCTTCTTAATCTCATGCCATCCTTGTGAAGAGGGATCTACATTATCTACCTATAACCTTGAAATTAGGAGAATACAATCAAAATCAAAGATTCTGGTTTCATTAAATCACTTAATTCCCCCTAACAGAGACAATAGGTACAACTTCCATCCTTGTGGAGGAAATCCTAATATTTTTGGCTTTTTCTTTATCCTTCGAGATAGGGTAGGGTAGTGACACTTCTAGATAATTAGGATTAGTTTTTGTAGTGTATTGAGTTTGATGATTTTCTTCATCCTTTTCCTCTTCTTCACCAGAAAAAAATGTATGACATTTTTTATTTAGATTTAGCCCTATAATTTTATCAAGAATGAGCTTGTGTACGTGGACAAGAATCCTGTAAATATCTTAGTAGATAACATATATGCCACTAGAATGTTGTATTTTCATAATCCAAAACTTAAGACCATATAAATAATTTTTATTTGAAGTTCATTTTGAATGGAAGACCCTTACTGAGGTCAACATCAACACAAAGTTGAGCATATGTGCATAGTTAATTATTACACTCCCAAAACATGTTTTTATATAAGTGCCAAAAATATTTTTAACACCCTTGGCGTGACTTAAGAAAACTAAATAAAAAACCTTATGAGTGAGAGAAAATCCTGAGAGTGTCTTTACATTACTTGGTTGAGGCTCAAGAGGGCATTCTAGCACTAGGATAAGGCATAATGGTGCACTGTAGCACTCCATTGAATCTTAGTGGAGCAGCACAGAGAGGCAGGGAGGCAAAAATATGAGCTCAAGAGAATGTTTTTGAGGTCATACTGCTAGATTAATACTCAATGCGGTGTTATAGTGTTGACCAGAGGCTTAGTGGATCAGTAAGGATGCTTTTAAAAGAAGAAAAAATTGCTTTAATACCATGTTACAAGGTTATACCAGTACCTTGAGGCCCAAGAGGGTGCTATGGAACTGGTGATTCAAAAAATTAAGAGCATAAAAATTGCAACAAAGTCTTTTTACTTGACTGTAAGGGCTTGTGAAATTAAGTTACAAAATTGTCACATAAGCATCTAAATGGACACATAAAAATGTAAGGCTTAGGATGCACAATAATAATTTGGCCAAACTATGAATAAGGAAAACATGAAGCATCAAGACAAAGATAATAACGAAGTTCACCCCCTCCATTGTGCTACATCTCCATATTCGCCTCAAAATGTTGAATCACTTTATTGTCTTTCTTTAAAGAGAAATGTGTGCAATGCTCTATTATAAAGGGCTAAAAATCCTAGAACTGCCTTCCACTACTAAAGAATCTTCAAGGATTCACATTACAAACAATCCTTCAATACCTCAGAAAGACTTCCACTTGAGCTCTCAAAGCTCTCTAAACAAAATCTCTCTCAAGCAAACATTCTCTCACAAAAATCTATTACAAAGAGAATATTGGAGACATTTATAGTTTTCAAGAGTTCCATAAACAAAGGAGAGAATATCTCCATAGACCCATATTCCAAGGAGAGAATAACTCCATTAAAAGAGGATCTATAAGATTCTTAAGGAGAAAATATCTCAGATCTACATATCCATGATCTCATCCAATTTTTTTAAGGGAAAAAATCCCATGAAAATATCAACTTCCAACTTGAGATTAGGAAATTGTTTGTGAGGTGGATTCTCATACTTAATCAATTTCTTATTTTACAAATTAAACAAAAAACACTTGAGCACCTAAGCCCATCTAAAGTATTAGTCATTTACAATTTCCACATTTTTCCAAAGTTTCTGCGAACTTCTCTTTGGTGTGCATTACTGTTCTGGAGCTCATCAAGTGCTAACAATGTACACCTTTAAAAATTTGTCCAAGAGGGGAGATCCTCTTGGATCAACTGGTTTGATGATTAGTTGGGCACTATGGTAGCATGATAAGGATAATTTTTGAGATAAATACTCAAGAGATTCTTCTGGGGTTTTAGTGTTGCCTTGAGGCTTAGAGGGGTGCTATAACACTGCCTTAGGGTCCAAAAGGGGACTACATATAAGTTGGAGGGGTTAGAACCGAGTTACAAGGTAAAATATAAGACAATAACACTAGGATGAGGGTCCTTGGGACACTATTGTTGAGAATTTGGAGGGTTGAAGATTAATTCAAATTCTCTTCTTAATAATTGCTTGTGAGTTTACTTGCATTACTTATGTATTTTCTTCCATAGCTTATTTAGTCTTTCATCAAGTCAATTACCAAAATACAAAAGACACAAAGTTAGGCTCCTTGTGCCAGGGAAAAACCCACGAGAAATTCTTCTTATTGATATTCAAATGACAAGTACCATGACCAAGACTTAGACCCTTGACCTATAAATGCCTCCAAGACCTTGTCAATACTTCTTTGACTACCTTAAACACTGATCCTTTTCTTCTTCTCCAACCTTTAATATGCTTTCTTCTTTATGTCACTATCTCAACTTCATGTATGATAGATGAAAATTGATCCGAAATCTAACCTCAATACAATTTGCAAGTCCTTCTTTAAACAGATCCACACTTATAGTATTTGTCCACTGCCTTTAACATTTATTATGATTTAGGTTATTTGCATTACTTTGTGACAAAAAATGACATGCAAAACTTCTATGTGATGTCCGTAGATTCTTCCTGATATAGGATTCAAAAACAGATGTAGATCCACAAATCTTGACCCAAAACAATCCACACTTTTTACTATGGAAATCACAAAAAGATCCACATTATTCACTATTTTCTGTGTAGTCCAGTAGGGTATATAGAGTTGTTTGCACTTGTAATTGAGTCGTCCTATCAAAGGGTAATATACCCGACCTAATATATGGTTATGGAGCCAACCTGTAGGGAACATATTCTAGCATTGATGAGGGTTGTCTAGAGCCATTCTTTCACATTTTCTTTGGCAAGGTCTTGGAGCATTTTCTATATACTAGATCCTTCATATGTATAACACTTAACTATATTTATACCTAGAATAAAAAACCCTAATAGACATCAAGAAGAAGTATATTAACCTATAATAAAATATTTCTCATGAAACCCATGAAGCAAGTACAACAAAATACATTTTATTCTATTTCTCTTCTTCTTTACATAAATACAAATTACATAGTCAATATGAAGACTGATCCTAGTTACACTTTTCAACACTCCCTCTTAACTAGGAAGGTATTCATACAAGTACATGGTCACTTTCAAAATGAAGAATCTCATAAGAAGAATCAGATTGGTAATCACATCTGTATAGCATCATATCAACCAACATTGTCCTAGTGCAAGGCATTGACTAACAACCCCATCTCTCAACGATAAAATGGGCTACAATGCTAGGGAGACACATGACTTATAGACTCCATAGTCATTGTCTCTCCAAGCTACATAATCCACCCGAGTGTTCCCAAAGTATGACCTTCTTGGACTATTCTTCTCTTGGGTAGCTAGCTCTCAATGAATATCTATCCCAAACTACTCTTATCTTGAATGCCCTAACACATTCTCAAAGAGTATCAAATGACAAATGATTACCCAATCCTCCATTCTGTCTTCCCAAGTGAAGAAGAGAATGATGTGTCTGTTGTGCTCAACTTAGTGTTCCTAAATTGAGGTCATAAATTATCAACCAGGGTCAGTAAACTGCAGAAGTGTGGTGCACTATATGTGCCTAGGTATCTATTTCTCACTACGTTGTGTTTAGTGTTTTTATGATTTTTTTGGTTTTATGGTTTTATGTTAAAAAGGAAAGCACTAAATGTTGATGAAGGACAGTTGTTGGACACACTAAAAACAGAGCAAAACCTATTCTAAACTATGTAAGGAACTAAAGAACAGAAAATGAAAAGCTTGATAATGACTCCTAGTAAGGAAACAAATCACAACATGAACTCAATAACTCATAGCATGAACTCATCCAATTCATTCATTAGGAATATATTGGGATAGTTTGAGAAAAGAGCAAGTTTAATACAAATGAGGTTCTCCTAAGGAACAATCATCTTACAATATTACAAAGAATCTCATCCATGGCTAGAGGTTTATTGGAACACAATTGAAAAGAGATTATTTGTAGCATAATAAGATTTCTACTTTAATTTAACTTGTAATGCTAAGATTACTCCATTCTGTAGCTCAGCTTGTCACTAGTAAACCTCATCCAAAAGTAGAGATTTTCTAAAATAGTTTTTGGAAAGAAAGGTTTAATTGTGAATTTGCAAAGGATTGCAAAATAATCAAGGCCTTAAACTGATATTATTAACTCCTATCCAGATGATGATGTATTAATGGAAATTCAGAACAAAAGAAGTTTTGTAAATAATGAAGGCAGTGGAATCTGATGTTAACAATTAATACTACTCAAAGAACAATGGATAACACTGAGAATGCAATTGATCAAACTTGAAACAGAGTAACCACAACTAAACTACAGTGCCATTAACCTAATTTTAAATATAGTGAACAAAGTTGAACTAGAATGCCACTAATCTAACCTGAAATGCAGTGAATTAAAACTGAACTAGAGTGCCATTATCAAACTTGAAATATAGTGACAGAATTAAACTAAAATGACATCTACCTCCGGAGTGCTACCACTAGACTAAGGATGCAACTAATTACTGGAATGTTTCAGCTCTATCTCATTCAGAATTAGTGGTATTTTGGAATATTTTGTAGAACAGGACTGGCTGCAACATGTTATGTAAATGAGCATGAAGGCATAAAATTCAACAGAACACAACAAAGCTCTAAAACACCACAGCTATGTCCCATCCGAAATTAGTGATATTTTGGAAGAGTTTATAAGATCATGACTAGCTGTACAACTGATGTAATTGAGCATAAGAACATAAAACTAACTCCTAAAATACTACATTCACACCTCATTCGACATTAGTGATATTTTGGAAGAGTACATAAGAACGAGACTAAACTGTAGCATCTAATGCAAATGAATATAAACTCAAAGTTTAGAAAATCAATTAAACTAGGAATGAAACGAGACTAAGTTACTTATCTAAATCATATGAACAAAGCTCCTCAGGTAGCAGGGGCCATCTACCACTAGAGTAGCACGCAAATCTACTCAAGATTGACTCAGCTCGTGCAATAAAATGATGTTTCTTTCATTAAAGGAGAAATTCTTCAAAACAGAGTATTTACGACCTTCAAAGATCTAACAACAAAACAAAATCTAACCAATAGTTTCTTGGTCTCCCGAGTCATACTTATAATGAAGTTACATAACTACTCTTTGAGAAAAATGGGGATAAGTGTCTTTCCCACTTCTACTCAAATTAAAACTCTTATTAACAGTCTTGTGCTTAACTGCGGACATCTGTAGAGTCCGTGTTTTGATAGGAAACTGCTTCTCTTCTACGTGCATAACCGCTTTGATACTTTAACTCAGACTTCGTGGGGAGCAAGAGATAATGGGGAGGTGTTGTGGATTTCACCCATATGCCTTTTCCTTTGCAGTGAAACCTGGAACCTACATAAACATGAGGATGGATGCAGAATAGACGACTGGCTACGGAATGCCTGTATTCTGTAGCCGAGTCTTAGTCAAAATTACTACACCAACAAAATCATAAAAACATAGCAATTTAGTCATTATATAAATTCATAAAGCAATTTTAATTAATCCTATTGATCAGTTAAGCCTGTAATTGATGAGGGACAAAGAAAATGAAGTAGGATGTGGTGAAAGAGAAGAACATCTTTGGGGCTCAACATACCCCCACTGCAAAGTTTTTGCATGTCCTCATGCAACTACTCCATGTACTCTGAGACCTCTGCTAGGACATCCAACCCTCTTCTTCTGCTTTGTCTGACAGTCAATGGTCTTCTGGGCTTCCTTATGACTAACTTGAATCTTAAATTTGTAAGTGCCCTGATTAGCTTTTTGTTTTTCTTCTTCAATTTTTCACTGGTCTTGTACAATTTCTCCATTTGTAGAGACAGAGTTGAATTCATATCACTTTTTAGTTTCACCTGCTCCCTCAAAATGTCATTCTCATTCTTGATGTGCCTATTGAGTACTTCTAACTCATACTTATCTCTTCTTAGCACATCAATTTCAGATTTTGGTGGGCTAGGAGTTCTGTCTCTACTTTCTGAAGCTCTCCTCTCTAATGACTCAATATAATTGTAAACTTGTTGCTGTGCTGGGTCAATTTCTGGAATTTCTTCATCCTCAATGTTTATGATCCCTGTTTTTCTAACCTCTATTTTCTTTAGTATACCTCTAAGTCTATGGCTCCGTCTTGGTTGAGATGGCCCTTCTCCTCTGTCTTTGGCATATTTTCTTATTATTCTCTCCTTATTAAGCTGCTTCTTTATTTGAGCCAACTTCTCAGAAATCATCTCTTCACTGTCCTCTTGAATTGATTTACCAGTTTCAACTTCAATAGCTTTGGAAGTTTCCCTTATCCTGCTTCTTCTTGTAGGTTTGCTTTCAGGTGGAGATTCCTTGGGTTCCTCAAAATGGTTCCTCACTAGAAATTCTTCCCAATTATCTCCCATTTTCCTCAAATGATGTTCAATTAAGATTTTGACTAAACCATGGTGATACAAAATTGTTTCTAGAAATTGAACTCTTTTTTGAACGTTTGAGGCCATTCTTTTCAGACTATGAAGTAGGAAAAAGGGAAAATTAATTTCCTCATCTAAGAAATGCATCATTAACCGAATATGGTAGACATAGAGAGTACCAAATCTACCTTCACAGGTGATAATTTTTTGCAAAATGAGTAACATGTTCCTCCACTTATTCTTTAATGTCGAGCTAGGAATACCCTTTTAAAAAATAGAAACATCCATACCTGGAGTCTTAAGCATTTTCCTCCATGCTTCATTATGGAATTCCCTATTTTTGAACTACCTTTCTCCTTGTCTAGGTAGTTTTGTTGCCTCTGCAATGAAAGCCTATGTAACAGTGAATTTAATGTCTCCTATTTCGACCTCGGCTCCATTGAAGGACCTTGCAAATGTTTTAGTCACCTCTTTGTGAAAACCACTAAATTTCTCCAAAAATTGCAACCAACCTGCTTGCTGTAACATTTCTCTGATTTTTGGATATCCCTCCAAGTACTTGGTTCCAACCAGTTCAGTCCTCACAATTAGACCCATAGATTTACTTCCAACCTTCAGTTTACTACTCCTCTGCTCATGATGAAATGGCTGTTAAAGAGATATTTCTGCCCCAAAGATGTTTCCTTCATTTTAAGAGCGGAATGGCTAAGTATTGGCTGTGGAAATGAATGATATGGAGTAGTTTTGAAACGAGTATAATGCGGTGAGGTGGTTCATATGAGTTGAAAGCTAACACTGAATAAAATACCGCGGAGATATTTCGTTAAGCAATTCAAAATCATCATTAAATACTTCGGCCTAATGATGTGACTGATCAAATCACTTCAGCACTTTAACCGTTAAGTTTTAAATGATGATCGGATATGGCAATATGGAAGGGTTTTTTTTTTCTCAAATTTTTTATGATATGGTTGATAGGCATGATCAACATGACTAATTAAAATAACCTTTTTGAATCATATATGACTTAACTATGCTAAAATTTTCATGATTTGTTACCATAATAATTTCATACCTTTGCCTTTGCTTTGATTTTCTTTGTGGTTTCGATATGCCTTGTCCTCAATCATTGATCTTCAGTTCCTCATTGTTGTGGAAAATTTTGTCACCCCCTAGAGACAGTCTAGAGTGGCCATAGACCAGTGCCTAGGACATCTTAATGTAGCAAGGAGTCCTTCATATAGTTTGGATTGTCAGTCCAAGGGCTCACTTACTATCTCTTGTTTGAACAAGGAAATATGTTTTGAATGGGACCAAACTCTCTCAGAAGCTGACACAAAGATAAGAATAGTGTAGGGACATCATGTAAAACTCCAATACAAAGGCATCAGACAGTTAAGAGACATCGTACTGTAAAGAGGGCCAGTTCAAATAATATATCACAGAAATCAAATATCAGGAAGTGAGTGCAGTGAGGAAACATAGAGAAAATATTAGTTAACACGAGACTGATACCCAGATACACAATAGAACCACATAAGGGAATATTAATTTATGAATCCTTATATGACAATGGCGTTTTAAAAGCACCCTCCTCAAGTAACTAATATAGCATAAAATATGGAAGAGATGAACATGGAACAGTATATCATGACTAGGCCTATTTAAAGCGCTTGACTAATTCCAGAAAGGGCATCAACAAGGATGAATCCTTACTACAAACTAGTGAGCCACTCGCATTCTAGAACATGATACAAGAAGAGAAATAGCATGAAATGAGATATTGTATTAACACATAAGAGAAATTACATACTGTGAGATCCCAAAGACCAGAATCCTCATTACAGTTATAACTCCTCCTCACTGAGACCCTACGGGCTCTGAACCTTCATACAGAAATATTAAAAAATGTATACAAGAGCCTTTTCACTGCACAGTTTGCTGAAAGAAATCTGAAACCCTTACAATGTCTTTCTTTTCAGCTTTTATAGAAGGGATAGAGAATTCTAGAGAAGGAGGTAGATGGAAAACATTTAATGACTTATTTTGAATCAAATGGCGGAAAACATTCACGCCCACACTATGAATGGCTGAACATAAATGACTGTACTTTACGATTTATTTCCGGGAATGAATGTTGGGAATGAAAATCTGCTTACAATCGAGACATAAATAATAAAATATGTAGATATTCGGCTCTTTGCTGGAGGAGGAAGATCTGTGGTAATTAAACCTTGAGGTGCTTGCTTCTGTACGTGGTACTTTCGATCTACAGGTTTTGAATTTAAATTTGAAACCTTTTTCCTGCCGGACACTGAATTCATTGCTCCTTCATTAATAATCTGTTGCTGCATTAATGTTTTCATCTGCCCAAATGTACCTTTTGATTTTCTCTGGAGAGTTCTGTAGACCGAAGTATCTTTCTTTAATGGTGGTCACATTAGAGTGGCTCCCGGATCCTTTCCGCCAACTTCATTCCCACAACAAGTTCCTGCAAGAACAAAATCCTGTTGAATAAAACTAATCACATAGGGAGTGGACATAGTGAGGTCAATGGAAGTGGTGACACAGATTTGAGAGGATGATAAGATGACGCGGGGCAAAGACATCAAACAAAAACACTGAAATGCGACACATAAAGGAAATATGTGAGCAATGGAGGGAAAAGCGAATGACATGTGGGCAGATGACGAAGAATGGCGAAGCGATGCTAATGGCACTAAAAAATCAGAAATTAACTTTAGTGGGAGTTACAAAGAAAAAGGTGACAAAACAACGGAGCAAAGGCTTTGGAAGTGGGACCCATAGCGCACATCGCAAATTCGCAAGTGGAGAAAATGAGATGGAGGGAACGATGGAATAACCAGAATCTGCGCTATGTGCTATGCGATGGGCGTAACCGGTCGAGCGCAAATCGCAAAAATGAGAAGTACGATGACGGAGAATAGCATGAACGGGAAAATGCGCTTTTGCGATGGGGCGGATATGCGATGGGTGCGCAAATCGCAAAGGCAGAAAGTGCGCTGGCGGAATATGTAATGAGGAGAAAGTGCGATGGCGCGATCATGCGATTTGCGATAAACGCTCAAAGGGGCAGCGCTTGGCTATATGGATGAAAGGAGGCGCGGAGCTAGGGAAGAAAGGAGCTAGGCCTTATAGGACTTTAAAGAGTGGATTTTTAGCCTTTTTCAATGTATTTCCGGCTCGGGAAATGGCAACGATAAGGAAGAAAAAGGGGACCCTAGCTGGAATTTGAATGTAGGGGCTGATTTTATACAACATTGGCTCTATCTGGGGATGGCATGTTCGTCCTCGGGCATGCCGAGAACGCGCAGACCTCAGACCCTCTTGTGCGTGTAAATTTTATTCTACGATCCCTTTTCTTTTCCTCAAAACTTATCAGTTTATTTATATTATTTACATTCAAAATTGAAATCACACTTACATACATCATATACATTAAAATACATCAATCCTGGTCTAATTGAGTCAGTACTGAAAGTAGTGTTTAAGGAATTGTCCATTCACAGGGGCGTCCAGCAGATCACCCTGTAGGTTTTGTAACATGAAAGTATTATTTCTCCCTAGATTCACGATTTTGAATGGACCAAACCACAGTGGATCAAACTTAGCATGCTTTCCCTTTTCTGCTCTGCGAACATCCCACCTGAGAACCAGGTCTCCAACCTGAAATTTTCTATCTTTCGCATGGCAATCAAAAATATCCTTCATTTTTTCCTGATACTCTACCAGTCTCTTATTTACCTGGTCTCGTGTTTCCTCTAATTCCACCAATTGGTTTATTCTTCTAATCATATCATCTGGTTCTTCCTGACTTTCCTGCATGAAGCGTGCCACTGGTAATGACAATTGTATAGGAAACACGGCTGCTCGACCATACACCAGCTCGTAGGGTGACTTCCCTGTTGCTCTCTTGCTCGTTATTCTATTTGCCCAAAGAGGAAACTTTAATTGAGAATCCCAATTCTTCTGATTCTCACTTATTGTTTTCTTTAGGGCCCTCACCAGGGTTTTATTAGAAGACTCTGCTAAGCCATTCCCCTATGGATAGTAAGTTGTGGAGTGAGTCAATGTAATGCTATACTTTTGACAGAACTTTACAAATCTGGCAGACTTGAAAGCCTACGCATTGTCAGTTACAATTCTAGCAGGGCAGCCAAACCTAGATATGATATTTTCCTCCATAAACCTCATTATTACGGCATCTGTAGCATTTCTGGTAGGTATGGCTTCCACCCATTTCGTGAAATAGTCTGTGGCCGTTAGTATTCATTTATATTGGCCACTTGATGGGGGATGTGTCTCTCCTATAAAGTCTAATCCCCATTTCTGAAATGGTTCATTCACATGAATAGGAATCAAGGGTAAAGCTGCTAATTTCTGTCTTTCTGCAAATCTTTGGCACTTGTCACATGCTCTGATCCAAGCAAAAGTATCTGAGTACAGTTTTGGCCAGTAAAAACCAGCCCTCAAGATTTTATGAGTTGTAGCCCTCCAACTGTAATGTCCTCCACAAATTCCTTCATGAAATTCTGTCATTACATTCTGCACTTCATTTTCTGTGAGGCATAACAGTAATATGCCTAGAGGGTCTCTCCAATAGAGCTGTCCATTGGCAATTACATATTTCTGGGATTTCATCCTTACAGCTCTGTATTTTATCTTATCACAACTTGGAGGATAGCTAAGTGTTAAAAGATATTCAACTATTTCTTTATACCAAGGACTAGTTAGATATTTCATATGTATCTTTTGCGTGGCCATTTCCAGCCCTTGCTGTTCTCCTTCTCTCTCGGATTCTTCATTTGCTATCACAGATAAATTAATGCCCAAAGCTTGATGATTTGATTCAGATAACATCTTAGCAAGTCCCTGTCCCTTAATTAGCTTAGTGGGCCTTACATCCAAATCATACTCCTGTATTTTTGCAATCCATCTTCCTCTTTTTCCTTCGCTATATCCCTAAACAAGAATGTCTTTGACTGCTGCTGTGGGGACATAGGCAGTAATGTGAGATTGCAAAACGTATATTCTAAAAGATTTTAGGGACTTCACCAGGGCATATGCCTGCTTCTCCAATATATTATACTTCAATTCAGCGTCATAAAGCACTTGACTGAAGAAAGCTATAGGCTACTCATACCCTTCTTCATTTTTCTGCAATAACACTCCAGCAATTGTATGAGGTGAAGCAAATGAAAATATCATAAATGGCTTTCTGTAGTCTGGTCCGGCTAGCACTAGAGCTTCAGAAAATGCCTGTTTTATCTTGGCGAATGCATCTCTAGACTCCTGGGACCATTTTACTTCATTCTCCTTCTTCAACATATCAGTTATATGCCTAACTATCTCGGCATAGTTAGGAATGAACCTTCTCAAAAAATTGATCCGACCTAAAAACACTTGTACTTCCTTCTTATTCCTGGGTAAAGGAATACTATTTATTACTTCCACTCTCTTAGGGTCAATTTTTACACCGTCTTTAGTTACAATGTGCCCTAAGAGTTTTCCCTCATCTAATGCAAATAAAGACTTTTGAGGGTTGAGGGATAGGCCATACCTTCTACATTTCGCAAAAGTTCTTCTTAAATGCTCAATATGTTCATCATAATTTTTTGAAAATACTGTAATGTCATCGAGATATACCACCAAAAACTTGTCCCGCTCCCCAACAAAGGCTATGTCCATTGCCCTCTGAAAAGTAGCTCCTGCATTAATTAATCCAAATGGCATCCTGGCATACATAAAGGTTCCCCATGGTGTAGTGAATGCAGTTTTCTTCTGATCCTTTTGGAAAACAGCCACCTGATTATAACCAGAAAAACCATCCATCATTGACATTCTGGACGCTCCCACTACTTTCTGCAGGATGTGGTCCATCTTCGGCAGTGGATAATTATCTTTCAATGATGCTCTATTTAAATTCCTGAAATCTACACACAGCCTTATTTCTCCGTTTTTCTTTCGAACAGGAACAAGGTTTGCTACCCATTCTGAGTACCTCAATGGCACAATTATTTTGGCCTTCAATAGCTTCTTGACTTCTTTTTCAATGGAGGGAAGCAGCAGAGGATTTATCTGTCTGAGTTTCTGCTTGTATGGCTTTGCATCTTCCCTCAATGGAATTTTATGCTGCATTATATTAACATCAAAAGTTTTTAGGTCCTGATAGGACCAAGCAAATACATCTTTGTAAGATTGAAACAACTTCAAATATTTTTCTTTGTATTCTTCTGGGACTCTTTTAGATAATTTTACAATTTTGGGATCAGCATAAGTACCCAGATTCAAATCTCCCACTTGATCTTCTTCTGTCACCTTGTTTGGCTGTAATGGAATATCATCTTTGTTAAATAATATTTCTAGAGGCACCAAACCTCTAGGTAGAACATTTCCTTTCAGCTGTAGCACTTTATTTCCTGCTATTCTTTCTTCCCATCTGTTTTCTGCAATATTTTCAACTTCTTCCTCCTCATTATCATCAATCTCCATATTGGAGAATTCTCCCACTGTCTCCATGAATCTCTTCATCTGTTCATCATCTTCAAATACCTGCCAGTGCTTAATGTTATCTGGGATAGATGGCCTGTAACGTACCTCCACTTCATATCTTAAAAGTGGATTCTGAGGAGGACGGAATGTGCTGGAAGCCACAGCAAGAGAATCTGCTATTCTGTTTTTCTCCCGAGGCATGAACTGTATGTTAAATGCTGAGAAGAAATTTTCTATCATGTCCCATACTTCGTTTCTATAAGCTCTCAGCCATGGATGCTTAGTTTGGCATTGATTTTTGATCTGTCTTACCACTAGCTCAGAGTCTCCCATGGCTTTTAAACTTTGGATGCCCATGTTTCTAGTTGTCTGTAGTCCCAATAATAGTGCCTCATATTCAGCTACATTGCTTGTAGCCTCATACTCCAATTTAAAGGACAGCGGCACCCATTTTCCTGTAGGAGAGATTAATGGCACCCCAGCTCCATTACCTTCCCTTGAATTTGCTCCATCAAAATGCAAAGTCCAAATTCCTGATTCTCGATCTTCTTTAGGCTGCTCAGCTTGAATTTGACCAAAAAGGGGCTCATGAGCATAATTTTGATTTTATTCTAACATCAAACATGAGAAGTCTCCCTCTTTGTTATACACTGGTGAATTCTCTGAGCAGTCAACCTTAGTTACCATTTTAACAAATCTAGTCTCCCTATATAACCTCCTCTCCTGGCCTCCAAAGACTGGGACAGTAGCATATGTTAAATCCAATTTAATTGACCCACCAATTTTTGTACCCCAGGACCTTGATAGTAGCATGCCAAAGCAGGCTGGGATATCAGCAACCACAATGTCCATGACCACACTCTTTGCTGGAATTTGGGCCAAATTGACCACTAAATCTTTAATCATTCCCAAGCATTTAACCCTTTTGGAATCAAATGAATATAAGTCTTTGTATGGCCTTGTAATTTGCAGCCCTAATTGCTCCATGACAGACAAAGGCATAAGATTATGGGAAGCCCCAGAATCTAACATACAATTGTGTAACAGCAGGTCATGAATAACTAGGGACACGTAAAAGGGAGGAGTAGAGAGGTCTATCTCCTCGACATGTGGGCCAAAGACTACCATGGGTCTTTCTTCTTGAAGGTTTAAACTATCAGGCACGATTGGTATTTCAGGAGGAAGTATAAAGGAAGTAACTTGAGACTGATATACAGGCTGTTTTAATAGTTCAGTCAAGGGGACTGGAATCTTAATTTTCTCAAGTTCTTTTTGTAAATTAAAAGCAGAAGGGGGCTTTTCTATTACAGCTTCTTTAAATTCTTTATTTTCAGCTGAAGATTTAATTTCTTTCGACACTGACTCAACATTAAGAGGACTGACTATTTTTGAAGAAGAAGGAATCTGATCATTAGACTGCGGGGGAAAATTTAGAGGGTTCTTACCTTTTTCTATGCTTTTCTTTGTTGCTGATTCCTTCTGAGCAGGTGCTTCTTTCTGAGGTGGCTCCTCTTCTTGATCTTGAGTTCGGGTCCTCTTTCTTGAAGATCTGAGATCATATTTTACATTGAATTGTGCTTCCATGAAGTCAGCAAATTGCTTACAATAATGGTCAATCTCTGCTTCTTCTTCTTCTTGCAAGGGGCATTCTATATCATCATTATTTGAAAAAGCCAGATTTGAATCTTCTAATCCATAAGTCGCATCTTCAGTGGAGTCTTCTGTCAGACCTTCCAGGTACAGGGGATGTGGTACCTGGTCTTGTTGTTCCTTTGCTTCTCTCGGCAATATCTGCAATGGGGGTCTTCTGTACTGGGGATTATATCCTCTGTTTGGAGCATTATAGAAATTCTTGGGAGCTGCATTTTTAGCTTCCAGTTCAAGCTTGACCATCTTCTTTATCATTTTACTTATTTCATCCAATTTTTCTGAATCTTTTTCTTGATTAGAAGCAGAAATCTCTTCTTTGCCTCTCCTCCTAGTATCTTGTTCAATTTTTCCCTTCAGTTTCCCAGTGGAGGCAAAGTTTGCTTCTAATTCCAGCGCATCTGATTGCGCATCATCTAAAGTGGCAAGTTTTCTTTCTCTCAACGAGAATCCAAAGTCAAAATCAAAGGCTGTTATAAAAATTATCTTGGCAGCAGCTTCATGGGGTTTCATTTCAGGAGGCAGGCTCATATATAACTTGTTGAATATTTTGATGAACTCTGATACCCCTTCATTTTGTTTCTTCTTCATGGTACTAAATTCAGTGAGACGCTGACCATGATCTTTCTTTTCTCCCCACTTTCTAAGAAAATTATTCTCCATTTGGTCCCAGGTGGTCACAGAATTATTTCCCAATGTCTTAAACCATTTTCTGGCTTCACCCTCCAAAGACTGCACAAATAATCTCAAGACCACATCCAAATGTTCAACATTTAAGTTCTCTGCAAAAGAGCAGAAAGTCTCAAGATGTTTCTGAGCATCAACTTCATTTTCACCATTAAATCTCGGCAAAATCTTTAGATAATCCTGTGGCATATCATTTAGCACTTGGGGTAAGGCCAGTGGTGCGTATTTGTTCAAAAGAAAAGCGGGAACATTATCCATTGGAGGAGGTGGGGGTTGAGAAATAGTCTGAAAAACAAATGAAGGGAGGGGAGTAGGAGGAAGTGGAGTATGAATAACAATGGGAATATATTGCACAGAAGCCTGAGGGGTGGATGGGAATAGTTCACGGTTAACAGCAGCTACTTCTGTGACCTCTTTAATTTCCTCGGCCTCAAAAGTAGGATGAGAATCCTCTTCAATCCAGGCACTTCCTCTACGTGGAGTTTCTGAGTAAAACTCGGGATTTTCGGTTCTAACTTCTTGAGAAGAAGAGGGCGGATAATCTTCAATGGAATATTCATGGTTTTTGGCACGAACCGACTTCCTCTCTTTCTAAACTCTTTTATGAATGATCTTCTCTAGGTCAGACACGTAAGGTGTTTTCGACTGAGAAGTATCTGACCTCAAATGTGGCTTTCGCGAAGCTAGGACTACCAATAAATCTATCAAATAAAGAACAGTGGAGTCGCTAAGGTGAGAGATACGCAACTCTTCAACTCTCTGTGCTCACCTGATTAGAGAGTGAAAACAATTTGTCGAGACCCATGGAAACTGATATTCTTGAATTCGTCCCCGGCAACGACGCCAGAAAGATGTTGTAGACAATTTTGTCACCCCCTAGAGACAGTCTAGAGTTGCCATAGACCAGTGCCTAGGACATCTTAATGTAGCAAGGAGTCCTTCATATAGTTTGGATTGTCAGTCCAAGGGCTCACTTACTATCTCTTGTTTGAACAAGGAAATATGTTTTGAATGGGACCAAACTCTCTCAGAAGCTGACACAAATATAAGAATAGTGTAGGGGCATCATGTAAAACTCCAATACAAAGGCATCAAACAGTTAAGAGACAGCTTACTGTAAAGAGGGCCAGTTCAAATAATATATCACAGAAATCAAATATCAGGAAGTGAGTGCAGTGAGGAAACATAGAGAAGATATTAGTTAACATGAGACTGATACCCAGATACACAACAGAACCACATAAGGGCATATTAATTTATGAATCCTTATATGACAATGGCGTTTTAAAAGCACCCTCCTAAAGTAACTAATATAGCAGAAAATATGGAAGAGATGAGCATGGAACAGTATATCATGACTAGGCCTATTTAAAGCACTTGACTAGTTCCAGAAAGGGCATCAACAAGGATGAATCCTTAATGCAAACTAGTGAGCCACTCGCATTCTAGAACATGATACAAGAAGATAAATAGCATGAAAGGAGATTTTGTATTAACACATAAGAGAAAATTACATACTGTGAGATACCAAAGACCAGAATCCTCATTACAGTTATAACTCCTCCTCACTGAGACCCTACGGGCTCTGAACCTTCATACAGAAATATTACAAAATGTATACAAAATCCTTTTCACTGCACAGTTTGCTGATAGAAATCTAGAACCTTTACAATGTCTTTCTTTTCAGCTTTTATAGAAGGAATAGAGAATTCTAGAGAAGGAGGTAGATGGAAAACATTTAATGACTTATTTTGAATCGGATGGCGGAAAACATTCGCGCCCACACTATGAATGACTGAACACAAATGATTGTACTTTACGACTTATTTCTGAAAATGAATGCTGGGAATGAAAATCTGCTTATAAACAAGACATAAATAGTAAAATATGTAGATATTCGGCTCTTTGCTGGAGGAGGAAGATCTGCGGCAATTAAACCTTGAGGCGCCTGCTTTTGTACGTGGTACTTTCGATCTACAGGTTTTGAATTTAAATTTGAAACCTTTTTCATGACGGACATTGAATTCATTGCTCCTTCATTAATAATCTGCTGCTACATTAATGCTTTCATCCGCCCAAATGTGCCCTTTTGATTCTCTGCAGTTGTAGGCAAAGTATCTTTCTTTAATGAGTGGTCATCGGAGGCAGCTCAGGATCCTTTCAGCTCCAACTTCATTCCCACAACAAGTTCCTGCCAAGAACAAAAGCACAATTGCATAAAACTAATCAGGAGAATTAGACATAGTAGAGGTCAATGGAAGTGGTGACAGTTTGAGAGGGTGATAAGATGACGCGGGGCAAAGACATCAAACAAAAATATTTGTGAAATGCGACACATAAGCAGAATATGGTGAGCAATGGAGGAAAATCGAATGACATGTGTGGGCGGATGACGAAGAATGGTGAAGCGATGCTAATGGCCTTCAAAGCTGAGAAATTAACTTTAGTGGGATTTACAAAGAGAAAAAGGTGACAAAGACGGAGAAGAAACTTGGAGGTGGGACCCTGTTTGTCATAAGTGCCAAGTGGAGATGATGCGATGGAGGGGAACGATGGCCGTCGGAGGGGAATGTGCTATGTGCTATGCGATGGGCGTAACCGGTTGAGCGCAAATCGCAAAAACGAGAAGTACGATGACGGAGAATAGCATGAACGGGAAACTGCGCTTTTGTGATGGGGCGGATATGCGATGGGTGCGGAAATCGCAAAGGCAGAAAGTGCGCTGGCGGAATATGCAATGAGGAGAAAGTGCGATGGCGCGATCATGCGATTTGCGATAAACGCTCAAAGGGGCAGCGCTTGGCTATATGGATGAAAGGAGGCGGGGAGCTAGGCCTTATATGACTTTAAAGAGCGGATTTTTAGCCTTTTTCAATGTATTTCCGGCTCGGGAAATGGCAACGATAAGGAAGAAAAAGGGGACCCTAGCTGGAATTTGAATGTAGGGGCTGATTTTATACAACATTGGCTCCATCTGGGGACGGCATGTTCGTCCTTGGGCATGCCGAGAATGCCCAGACCTCAGACCCTCTTGTGCGTGTAAATTTTATTCTACGATCCATTTTCTTTTCCTCAAAACTTATCAGTTTATTTATATTATTTACATTCAAAATTGAAATCACACTTACATACATTAAAATACATCAAGCCTGGTCTAATTGAGTCAGTGCTGAAAGTAGTGTTTAAGGAATTGTCCATTCATAGGGGCGTCCAGCAGATCACCCTGTAGGTTTTGTAACATGAAAGTATTATTTCTCCCTAGATTCACGATTTTGAATGGACCAAACCACAGTGGATCAAACTTAGCATGCTTGCCCTTTTCTGCTCTGCGAACATCCCACCTGAGAACCAGGTCTCCAACCTGAAATTTTCTATCTTTCGCATGGAAATCAAAAATATCCTTCATTGTTTCCTGATACTCTACCAGTCTCTTATTTACCTGGTCTTGTGTTTCCTCTAATTCCACCAATTGGTTTACTCTTCTGATCATATCATCTGGTTCTTCCTGAATTTCCTGCATGAAGCGTGCCACTGGTAATGCCAATTGTACAGGAAACACGGCTGCTCGACCATACACCAGATCGTAGGGTGACTTCCCTGTTGCTCTCTTGCTCGTTATTCTATTTGCCCAAAGAGAAAACTTTAATTGAGAATCCCAATTCTTCTGATTCTCACTTATTGTTTTCTTTAGGGCCCTCACCAGGGTTTCATTAGAAGACTCTGCTAAGCCATTCCCCTGTGGATAGTAAGCTGTGGAGTGAGTCAATGTAATGCTATACTTTTGACAGAACTTTACAAATCTGGCAAACTTGAAAGCCTGCGCATTTTCAGTTACAATTCTAGCAGGGCAACCAAACCTAGATATGATAGTTTCCTCCATAAACCTCATTATTACGACATCTGTAGCATTTCTGGTAGGTATGGCTTCCACCCATTTCGTGAAATAGTCTGTAGCTGTTAGTATCCATTTATATTGGCCACTTGATGGGGGATGTATCTCTCCTATAAAGTCTAATCCCCATTTTTGAAAGGGTTCATTCACATGAATAGGAATCAAGGGTAAAGCTGCTAATTTCTGTCTTCCTGCAAATCTTTGGCACTTGTCACATGCTCTGACCCAAGAAAAAGTATCTGAGTACATTTTTGGCCAGTAAAAACCAGCCCTCAGGATTTTATGAGTTGTAGCCTTCCAACTGTAATGTCCTCCACAAATTCCTTCATGAAACTCTGTCAGTACATTCTGCACCTCATTCTCTGTGAGGCATAACAGTAATATACCTAAAGGGTCTCTCCAATAGAGCTGTCCATTGGCAATTACATATTTCTGCGATTTCATTCTTACAGCTCTGTATTTTACCTTATCACATCCTAGAGGACAGCTAAGTGTTAGCAGATATTCAACTATTTCTTTATACCAAGGACTAGTTAGATATTTCATATGTATCTTTTGAGTGGCCATCTCCAGCCCTTGCTGCTCTTCTTCTTTTTCGGATCTTTCATTTACTACCATAGACAGATTAATGCCCAAAGCTTGATGATTTGATTCAGATAACATCTTAGCAAGTCCCTGTCCTTTAATCAGCTTAGTGGGCCTTACATCCAAATCATATTCTTGTATTTTTGCAATCCATCTTCCTCTTTTACCCTCGCTATCTCCCTGAACAAGAATGTCTTTGACAGCTGCTGTGGGGACATAGGCAGTAATATGAGATTGCAAGACATATGTTCTAAAAGCTTTAAGTGACTTTACCTGGGCATATGCCTGCTTCTCCAATATATTATACTTCAATTCAGCATCATAAAGCACCTGACTGAAGAAGGCTATAGGCTGTTCATATCCCTCTTCATTTTTCTGCAATAATACTCCGGCAATTGTATGGGGCGAAGCAAATGAGAATATCATAAATGGCTTTTTGTAATCGGGTCCAGCTAGCACAGGAGCTTCAGCGAATGCCTGTTTTATCCTTGTGAATGCATCTCTAGACTCCTGGGACCATTTTACTTCATTCTCCTTTTTCAACATATTAGTTATATGCCTAACTATCTCGGCATAGTTAGGAATAAACCTTCTTAGAAAATTAATTCGGCCTAAAAATACATGTACTTCCTTCTTATTCCTGGGCAGAGGAATGTTTTTTATTACTTCCACTCTCTTAGGGTCTATTTTCACACCATCTTTTGTTACAATGTGCCCTAAGAGTTTTCCCTCATCTAATGCAAATAAGGACTTTTGAGGGTTGAGGGATAGGCCATACCTTCTGCATGTTTCAAAAGTTCTTCTTAAATGCTCAATATGTTCATCATAATTCTTTGAAAACACAGTGATATCATCAAGATAAACTACCAAAAACTTTTCCTGCTCTCCCACAAAGGCTATGTCCATTGCCCTCTGAAAAGTAGCTCCTGCATTGATTAATCCAAATGGCATTCTGGCATACATAAAGGTTCCCCATGGTGTAGTAAATGCAGTTTTCTTCTGGTCTTCTGGGAAAACAGCCACCTGATTATAACCAGAAAAACCATCCATCATTGACATTCTGGATGCTCCCACTACTTTCTGCAGGATGTGGTCCATCTTAGGCAGTGGATAATTATCTTTGAGAGATGATCTGTTCAAATTCTTGAAATCCACACACAGCCTTATTTCTCCATTCTTCTTCCGAACAGGAACAAGGTTCGCTATCCATTCTGAGTATCTCAATGGCACAATTATCTTGGCCTTCATTAATTTCCTGATTTCTTTTTCAATAGAGGGAAGCAGCAGAGGGTTGATCTCTCTGAGCTTCTGCCTATAAGGCTTTGCATCTTCCCTCAAAGGAATTTTATGTTGCATTATACTAACATCAAAAGTTTTTAGGTCCTGATAGGACCAAGCAAATACATCTTTGTAAGATTGAAACAGCTTCAAATATTTTTCTTTATAATCTTCTGGGACTCTTTTAGATAATTTTACAATTTTGGGATTAGCATAAGTACCCAGATTCAAATCTCCCACTTGATCTTCTTCTATCGCTTTTCTAGGCTGCAATGGAATATCATCTTTGCTAAATAATCTTTCCAGAGGTACCAGACCTCTAGGTATAATGTTTCCTTTCAACTGCAGCACTCTATTACCTGCTATTTTCTCTTCCCATCTGTTTTCTACAACATTTTCAACTTCTTCCTCCTCATTATCATCAATTTCTATATTTGTGAGTTCTCCCACTGTCTCCATGAATCTCTTCATCTGTTCATCATCTTCGAAAACCTGCCAGTGCTTTATATTATCTGGAATGGATGGTCTGTACCGTACCTCCACTTCGTATCTTAAAAGTGGATTCTGAGGAGGACGGAATGTACTGGTAGCTACAGCAAGAGAATCTGCTATTCTGTTTTGTTCCCGGGGCATGAATTGTATATTGAATGTTGAGAAGAAATTTTCTATCATGTCCCATACTTCGTTTCTATAAGCTCTGAGCCGAGGGTGCTTGGTTTGGCATTGATTTTTTATCTGTCTTACCACCAACTCAGAGTCTCCCAAGACTTTTAAACATTGGATGCCCATGTTTCTAGCTGTTTGCAGTCCCAATAATAGTGCCTCATATTCGGCTACATTGTTTTTAGCCTCATACTCCAATTTAAAAGATAGCGGCACCCATTTTCCTGTAGGAGAGATCAACAATACCCCAGCTCCATTACCTTCTCTTGAGTTTGCTCCATCAAAATGCAAAGTCCAAATTTCTAATTCCTGATCTCCTTTAGGTTGCTCAGCTTGAATTTGACCACAAAGGGGCTCATGAGCATAATTTTGATTTTCTTCTAACATCAAACATGAGAAGTCTCCCTCTTTGTTATAAACTGGAGAGTTCTCTGAGCAGTCAGCCTTAGTTACCATTTTAACAAATCTAGTCTCCCTATATAACCTCCTCTCCTGTCCTCCAAAGACTGGGACAGTAGCATATGTTAAATCCAATTTGATTGACCCACCAATTTTTGTACCCCAGGATCTTGACAGCAGCATGCCAAAGCGGGCTGGGATATCGGCAACCACAATGTCCATGACCACACTTTTTGCTGGAATTTGAGCCAAATTGACCACTAAATCCTTAATCATTCCCAAGCATTTAACCCTTTTGGAATCAAATGAATATAGGTCTTTGTATGGTCTTGTAATCTGCAGCCCTAGTTGCTCCATGACAGACAAAGGCGTAAGATTATGGGAAGCCCCAGAATCTAACATACAATTGTGTAACAGCAGGTCATGAATAACTAGGGACACGTAAAAGGGAGGAGTAGAGGGGTCTATCTCCTCAACATGTGGGCCAAAGACTACCATGGGTCTTTCTTCTTGAAGGTTTTAACTATCAGGCATGATTGGTATTTCAGGGGGAAGAATAAAGGAAGTAACTTGAGACTGATATACAGGCTGTTTTAATAGTTCAGTCAGGGGGACAGAAATCTTAATTTTCTCGAGTTCTTTTTGTAAATTAAAAGCAGAAGGGGGCTTTTATGTTACAACTTCTTTAAATTCTTTATTTTCCGCTGAAGACTTAATTTCTTTCGACCCTGACTCAACATTGAGAGGACTGACTATTTTCGAAGAAGAAGGAATATGATTATTAGACTGCGGGGGAACATTTAGAGGGTTCTTACCTTTTTCTATGCTTTTCTTTGTTGCTGGTTCCTTCTGAGTAAGTGCTTCTTTCTGAGGTGGCTCCTCTTCTTGATCTTGAGTTCTGGTCCTCTTCCTTGAATATTTGATATCATACTTTACATTGAATTGTGCTTGCATGAAATCAACAAATTTCTTACAATAATGGTCAATCTCTGCTTCTTCTTCTTCATCTTGCAATGGGCATTCCATATCATCATTATTTGAAAGAGCCAGGTTTGATTCTTCTACATAAGCCGCATCTTCAGTGGAGTCTTCTGTTGGACCTTCCAGGTATAAGGGATGAGGTACCTAGTCCTGTGATTCCTTTACTTCTCTTGGCAGTATCTGCAGTGGTGGCCTTCTATACTGAGGATTGTATCCTCTGTTTGGAGCATTGTAATAGTTCTTGGGAGCTGCATTTTTGGCTTCCAGTTCAAGCTTGACCATCTTCTTTATCATTTTACTTATTTCATCCATTTTATCTAAATATTTTTCCTGATTAGAGGTGGAAACCTCTTCTTTGCCTCTCCTCCTAATATCTTATTCAATTTTTCCCTTCAGTTTCCCAGTGGAGGCAAAGTTTTCTTCCAATTCCAGAGCGTCTGAATGTGCATCATCTAAAGTGGCAGGTTTTCTTTCTCTCAAGGAGAATCCAAAGTCAAAATCGAAGGCTGCTATAAAAATTATCTTGGCAGCAGCTTCATGGGGCTTCATTTTAGGAGGCAGGCTTAGATATAACTTGTTGAATCTTTTAATAAACTCTGATACCCCTTCATTCTGTTTCTTCTTCATAGTATTAAACTCAGTGAGACACTGACCATGATCCTTCTTTTCTCCCCACTTCCTGAGAAAAGTATTCTCCATTTGGTCCTAGGTGGTCACAGAATTATTTCCCAATGTCTTAAACCATTTTCTGGCTTCACCCTCCAAATACTGCACAAATAATCTCAAGACCACATCCAAATGTTCAACATTTAAGTTCTCTGCAAAAGAGCAGAAAGTCTCAAGATGTTTCTGAGCATCAACTTCATTTTCACCATTAAATCTCGACAGAATCTTTAGATAATCCTGTGGCATATCATTTAGCACTTGGGGTAAGGCCAGTGGTGCGTATTTGTTCAAAAGAAAAGTAGGAACATTAGCCATTGGAGGAGGTGGGGGTTGAGCAATAGTCTGAAAAAAAAATGAAGGGAGGGGAGTAGGAGGAAGTGGAGTATGAATAACAATGGGAATATATTGCACAGAAGCCTGAGGGGTGGATGGGAATAGTTCACGGTTAACAGCAGCTACTTCTGTGACCTCTTTAATTTCCTCGGCCTCAAAATTAGGATGAGAATCCTCTTCAATCCAGGCACTTCCTCTACGTGGAGTTTCTGAGTAAAACTCGGGATTTTCGGTTCTAACTTCTTGATAAGAAGAGGGCGGATAATCTTCAATGGAATATTCAGGGTTTTCGGCACGAACCGACTTCCTCTCTTTCCAAACTCTTTTATGAATGATCTTCTCTGGGTCAGACACGTAAGGTGTTTTCGACTGAGAAGTATCTGACCTCAAATGTGGCTTTCGCGAAGCCAGGACTACCAATAAATCTATCAAATAAAGAACAGTGGAGTTGCCAAGGTGAGAGATACGCAACTCTTCAACTCTCTGTGCTAACCTGATTAGAGAGTGAAAAAAATTTGTCGAGACCCATGGAAACTGATATTCTTGAATTCGTCCCCGGAAACGGCGCCAGAAAGATGTTGTGGACAATTTTGTCACCCCCTAGAGACAGTCTAGAGTTGCTATAGACCAGTGCCTAGGACATCTTAATGTAGCAAGGAGTCCTTCATATAGTTTGGATTTTCAGTCCAAGGGCTCACTTACTATCTCTTGTTTGAACAAGGAAATATGTTTTGAATGGGACCAAACTCTCTCAGAAGCTGACACAAAGATAAGAATAGTGTAGGGACATCATGTAAAACTCCAATACAAAGGCATCAGACAGTTAAGAGACAGCTTACTGTAAAGAGGGCCAGTTCAAATAATATATCACAGAAATCAAATATCAGGAAATGAGTGCAGTGAGGAAACATAAAGAAGATATTAGTTAACATGAAGCTGATACCCAGATACACAACAGAACCACATAAGGGCATATTAATTTATGAATCCTTATATGACAATGGCGTTTTAAAAGCACCCTCCTCAAGTAACTAATATAGCAGAAATTATGGAAGAGATGAACATGGAACAATATATCATGACTAGGCCTATTTAAAGCGCTTGAATAATTCCAGAAAGGGCATCAACAAGGATGAATCCTTAATGCAAACTAGTGAGCCACTCGCATTCTAGAACATGATACAAGAAGATAAATAACATGAAAGGATATTTTGTATTAACACATAAGAGAAAATTACATACTGTGAGATACCAAAGACCAGAATCCTCATTACAGTTATAACTCCTCCTTACTGAGACCCTACGGGCTTTGAACCTTCATACAAAAATATTACAGAATGTATACAAGATCCTTTTCACTGCACAGTTTGCTGAAAGAAATCTGGAACCCTTACAATGTCTTTCTTTTCAGCTTTTATAGAAGGGATAGAGAATTCTAGAGAAGGAGGTAGATGGAAAACATTTAATGACTTATTTTGAATCAAATGGCGGAAAACATTCGTGCCCACACTATGAATGGCTGAACATAAATGACTGTACTTTACGATTTATTTCCAGGAATGAATGCTGGGAATGAAAATCTGCTTACAATCGAGACATAAATAATAAAATATGTAGATATTCGGCTCTTTGCTGGAGGAAGAAGATCTGCGGTAATTAAAACTTGAGGCACCTGATTCTGTACGTGGTACTTTCGATCTACAGGTTTTGAATTTAAATTTGAAACCTTTTTCCTGCCGAACACTGAATTCATTGCTCCTTCATTAATAATCTGCTGCTGCATTAATGTTTTCATCTACCCAAATGTGCCTTTTGATTTTCTCTGGAGATTTCTATAGACCAAAGTATCTTTCTTTAATGGTGGTCACATCAGAGTGGCTCCCGGATCCTTTCTGCCAACTTTATTCCCACAACAAGTTCCTGCAAGAACAAAAGCCTGTTGAATAAAACTAATCACAGAGGGAGTGGACATAGTGAGGTCAATGGAAGTGGTGACACAGATTTGAGAGGATGATAAGATGACGCGGGGCAAAGACATCAAACAAAAACACTGAAATGCGACACATAAACGAAATATGTGAGCAATGGAGGGAAAAGCGAATGACATGTGGGCAGATGACGAAGAATGGTGAAGCAATGCTAATGGCACTAAAAACTCAGAAATTAACTTTAGTGGGAGTTACAAAGAAAAAGGTGACAAAACAACGGAGCAAAGACTTTGGAAGTGGGACCCATAGCGCACATCGCAAATTCACAAGTGGAGAAAATGCAATGGAGGGAACGATGGAATAACCAGAATCTGCGCTATGTGCTATGCGATGGGCGTAACCGGTTGAGCGCAAATCGCAAAAACGAGAAGTACGATGACGGAGAATAGCATGAACGGGAAACTGCGCTTTTGTGATGGGGCGGATATGCGATGGGTGCGGAAATCGCAAAGGCAGAAAGTGCGCTGGCGGAATATGCAATGAGGAGAAAGTGCGATGGCGCGATCATGCGATTTGCGATAAACGCTCAAAGGGGCAGCGCTTGGCTATATGGATGAAAGGAGGCGGGGAGCTAGGCCTTATATGACTTTAAAGAGCGGATTTTTAGCCTTTTTCAATGTATTTCCGGCTCGGGAAATGGCAACGATAAGGAAGAAAAAGGGGACCCTAGCTGGAATTTGAATGTAGGGGCTGATTTTATACAACACTCATAACTCCTTTGTTTTTGCTTGTTGTCTTGAATATGCAGGATCAATTTGTTGCTAAATCAAATGATTACTGGATAGTGCCTTCAGGGTCTCTGGCTGCAGAATTTCTTCCCAGCTGCAGAATGTCTGACTGATTGCAGAATGTACCTGTAGAAGTCTTGAAACATGAAATGGAATGGTTTGAAGCATGAATGGAATGATAGAATATTGTATGAAATGAGTTAAAAATGGATCATGGAATATGGTGTGATGGAGTATGAGTGGAGTGAGTAATGGAATGAAATGAATCACAACTATGAAGTGGAGTGAAAAAGTGACCTGCAACTTCTGATCTGTATTATTCAATTGCAGAAAGAAATCAATCTTAAAACTCTGAGATTGAAATGAGGTGGACCATGGAATGAAATGAATGAAGTATGGATGAAATGAAATAGAGTATGAAATGAAATGGAATATGGATGAATGGAGTGAAATGGATCATAAGTGGGATGTGAATCACTTATGATTTTATGATAGCTTCTTGCTGAGAGAGAGAAAAAAAACAAACTTTGAAAAGCTAAAGTGTCAGAAAGATTCTGATTTTCACTCTATCTTTTCTGTATAAACATGCTAATCAGAGATTAGTTTTCATGTTTATGCTATTTTTTATTTTTATTTTTATTTTATTTTATTTTATTTTATTTTTTTATTTTTATTTATTTTATTTTATTTTTCAAATATCTGACTTCAGAAAATTCAATTAAGTTGATGAAGAAGAAAAACTTTTCTTCATTAACTTCACATCACTGTTTTCCTGGAATTTCTTGACAAATTCTTCTCTTGAGAGTGGCTTATGATACAGCTTCAATCTATGACCATTCACAAGAAAAGTGACCTTTTCTTCATCTATTGTCCTGATTTTTATTGCTCCATTGTCAAAAATTCTTATAATTTCATATGGCCCAAGCCAATGTGTTTGGAATTTACCTTGAAAATCCTTGAACTTTGAATCAAACAAGAGAGCCCAATCACCTTCTTTGAGCTTCTTTTCCTTGATGTACTTGTCATGCCATATAGTCCTTTGCTGTTGGACTATACTTGTTTTCTAAACTGCATCTTGTCTAATCTCATCCAATTCATTAATCTGCTCCAATCTGTGCTTTTGTGCCTCTGTTAGATCAAGTCCTAGCTGAACCGCCATTTTGAAAGTTTGAATCTGGAACTCTATGGGAAACAAAACTTGCTTTCCATAAACAAGTTCATAAGGAGTATGACCTGTTGTGCTTCTCCATGTAGTTCTATAGGCCCACAAGGCTTCAGGAAGCCTATCTGCCCAATCTCTTCTATGCAAATGAACAGTCTTCGTTAGGATCCCTTCAATGACCTTATTAGTAGATTCCACTTGACCATTTTCTTGTGGATGATAGGGAGTAGATTTTATGTGTCTGATTTTTTACCTCTCCATCATTTGTTCCACTAGCTTTGATGTAAATTGAGCTCCTTGATCTGTAACAATTTCCCTTGGGACACCAAAACGAGTAAAAATATCCTCAAAAAGAAAATTAACTACAGATGCTTCAGTAGCAGAAAGTAATGGTTTGGCCTCTACCCATTTAGTAACATAATCAGTGCAGACTAATATATATTTCTTTTGTCTTGATGGAGGACTAATAGGTCCTACAAAATCCAAAGCCCATTTTTCAAAAGGTTCAATATGTACCTGAGGCTGCAATGGCATCTCACCTAAAGGAGAAGGTTTCCCTACCCTTTGGCAACTGTCACACCTTTTAACATACTCTTTAGCATCTTTGAAAAGGGATGGCCAATAATATCCCAAATGAAGGATCTTATAGGCTGTCCTTTTATCAGCAAAGTGTCCGCCACAAGGTTCATCATGACATGCCTTGAGAATCTCAGGCATCTCATCTTCCTGAACACATCTCCTAATGATAAAATCTGGACCTGTCTTGTATAACTCATTAGCAACCCATGAATATTTTGCACTGTCATAAATGATTTTTCTTTTATCTCTTGCATTCATTATTGAAGGGAATTTTCCTAAAACTAAATAATTAGCAATGTCAGCAAACCAAGGAGTTTGGGTAGAAACTGCAAAAAGATATTCATCAGGAAATTGATCTTCAACTGGAGTGTCATCTTTGATGTTTTGGAGTCTAGATAGGAAATCAGCTACTGTGTTTTGTTTTCCAGGCCTATCTAGAATGGTAATGTTGAATTCTTGTAAAAGCAATAACCATCTTATGACTTTGCCATTAGTAATTGATTTGTTCATTAGATATCTAATTGCAGAGTGATCTGTGTGAACAAAAGTTTCATAGCCTGTTATATAGTGTCTGAATTTGTTTATGGCATGAACAACAGCTAAAAACTCTTTTTCAGTTACAGTATAGTTTAACTCTGAAGGAGTCAAGTTTTTACTGGTATAGTAGATGGCATAAGGAATCAAGTCTTTTTGTCCCAATACTGCTCCTAGAGCTGTATCTGAGGCATCTGTTGAAATATGAAAAGGTAGCTTCCAGTTAGGTCCCCTTAAAATAGGTGCTTCAGAGATTTTTTTTTCAAGGTTTCAAAGGCTAACTGGCAATCGGGATTCCACTTGAATTCACAGTCTTTGGTAAGTAATTTGAACAATGGAGATGCTATCTTGGTGAAGTTTTCTATAAACATTCGATAATATCCTGCAAATCCTAGAAAACTCCTAACATCTTTTTTACAACTTGGAATAGATAAGTTAGAGATGACTTCAAATTTTGACTCTTCAACTCTAATCTCATCCCCTGAAATGTGATGTCGCAAAACAATTCCTTCAGTAGACATCATAAAACACTTTTCATGACTTAGTGAAAGATTTGATTCTTTACATCTCTTTAAGACTTTTTCCAAGTTTTCTAAAGCTTCTTCAAATGTGTTTCCATAAACTGTGAAATCATCCATATATACCTCTACACAATCATGTATTAGGTCTGAAAAAATTCCTAGTACTGCCCTTTGAAATGTTGCGGGTGCATTGCATAGTCCAAATGGAAATACTCGGTAAGCATAGGTACCCCAAGGACAGGTAAATGTGGTTTTATCTTGATCTTCCAATGCTACTTGGATTTGATTATAACCACTAAACCCATCTAGGAATGAGAAGTACTTTTTGCCAGCTAATGTATCTAACACCTAATCTATGAAAGGTAAGGGAAAATGATCTTTAAGAGTAGCTTTGTTTAATTCCCGGTAGTCAATACATACCCTCCATTTACCATTTTTCTTTGGCACAATTACCAAAGGAGAAACCCAATGACTGTCTGAAATGGGATAAATGAAGTTAACATTTAATAATTTCTACAATTCTTCCTTAACAATCTCCCTAAGATTTGGATTCATCCTTCTCTGAGGTTGTCTGATTGGTTTACAATTTTCCTCTATGTAGATGTGATGAGTGCAAGTCTTGGGGCTTATCCCTTTCATATCAGTGTACTCCCATGCATATGCAGAAGAATGTCTCTGTAATATCTTGACTAGCTCTTCGTGTTGAGATTTCTCTAGGTTCTTGTTTATGTTTAACGTTTTGCCTAGAAATATCTCAATTGTAGAGCTGTCAAATTTATCCATGGAATAGAGAGACATCTGCCTTGATGACAAAAACTCAATGTTGGATTCTTCTTGAAATTTTTCATGCTTATATTTCGAAGAGGATTCAAATTTTTCCAAGGTATTCAGAATCTGGCTATCTTCACTAATTTCTGAAATTGTGAAGAGAGGTTGTAAGTCTTCTTCATCCTCTATCCATTGAGTATCATCTAATTCTGTAATTGTTCTTGCTGGAGGATACAAGGTAAATTTCTTAGTTGAACTACCATAAGAGATGTACATATCACCAGATCTACAGCTAATGAAAGCATCAGCTGTAGCTAACCAAGGTCTTCTTAATATAATAGGATGTCCTCCTAGATTATTCTTAGGGGTTAGGATCATAAAGTCCACAGGATACTCCCAAGAATCTAGGGACACTGAAATGTCTTCTATTACCCCATCAGGTTTAATCACAGATCTGTATGCTAATTGTAATAATGTGGGTGTAAAAAGAATATTAGGAAGTTTCAGTTTATCCATGATTTGTCTACTTATAATATTGATTGCTGCTCCTAAATCAATAAGTGTGTTTTGGATTTCAATTCCATTGATATGAATTTTGACAACTGGATTTCCTGGGTCTAGATACTTTGGAATATCAACCTTACCCATCATGATATCTGCTATTTTTCCTACCAGTTGAATTTTCTTTATCTCTCTTATTCTTTTTTCTTGTTTTCTTCATGCTCAACTCCTTTATTGTCTTTGCTAAGATTGGAATTTCCTTGATGGCTTGCAATAATGGGATCTTAATACAAACATTTTTCAGCTCATCTAGGAAATCATAATTAGGCACCATAATTTGTTTTTCTACACCCTTATCAATTTGTAATCTTTCTGGGAAGGGAGGTGTAGAAGTGGATGTTGATGGCTGCTCTAATATAGGAGTTGAAATTATTGGTTCTTTTTGTTTTTATTTTTCAATGTTTGGGTCTTGGAAATTTGTGTTCTCTTCAAGAATTTTATTTACCCGTAGAGAATCTTCCTCAGAATTTTCTTTCTCTTGTATGATTACAGAAGGTTTCCTCTTTTCAAGTATCCTTCTAGACCTAAGTTGAACATCACTAATGTCTAAAGGAGTGATCAAATAAGTTGGAAACTGTTGGCCTTCTATCATGTATGTGTTCTGAGGATTTTTATTGTTGGGGTTTGGTATGGGTTGGGCAGGCAACTGATTTGTTTTCTGAGGAAATGGTAATGGAAGTGGTTGATTGTGATGTTGTGGATTTTGAGGATTTTGTTGAAAATTTTTTTGAGGAGGGAAATGTGGATATGGTGGATAGGATGGTGGATATTGATAATACTGAGAGTATCTTCCATAGGGATTTTGTGCTCCTTGCGCCCAAGTTTGTGATTGATTTTGAAATTGGGGCCAAGGTTGTTGCCAAGAATTCCAATTTGGTGGAGGTTGATTGTACATCTGATCATGGAATCCTTGTGTTTGAGGTCCTTGCCAAGGCCTTCTAGAGACAAAATTGAGAGATTCTGTGGAACTTGAAGGAGTATCTTCTTGAAAGACAGCTTTAAGACCAGGAAGTAAAGGACAACTCTTGGTCTCATGTTCTTCTGAACAAATTACACAATTCTCCACAACTTTGGCATCCAAAGGGCACTCTCTCAAGGCATGTTTCTTTCTACATTTGGGACAAAAGATTGCTAAGGCATCAGATTCAGCTTTTTTCTTGTTTTGTAACTTAAGGGTGTCTATTTGTTCACTAATACTCCCCAATATATCAGATTTGAACTCATCAAGCATATGTCCTATTTCTGCCCTACTTACTGTCCCAGAAGCAGACTTACTTGCCCTTGCAAGAGCAGGGTCTCTTGGTCCTTTTAAAGTTTTAGATTTCCCTCTTGAAAGGTTGATACATAATTCAGCTATTTCAGGTAATGTGAGCTGAGATATATCCCCTTTTCCCATCATGTTAAGGATATCTAACCATTCATCCCTAATTGTATTCAACAAGAGAGCTTTCAAAGTGTCTTGGTCTAGGTTTTCCATTTTTGCTCTTTTGATGTTGTAGTTAAATCTCTCCAACAAATCTTCCAGATTTTCATCTTCTTTTTGTAGCATTTTAAACACTTCCTCCTTATGGTTGGCTGACGTACAGTAGTCCAAATACCTTTCTAGAAATACTTGTTTCATGTCTTCCCATGTCCTAATAGAACTGTTGATCAAACTCATAAACCACTTCAATGCTGCTCCTTTCAATGTTGAAGGAAATAATTTAAGTTTTTGAGCATCTTGTAAGTAGTCATAAGTTCTACATAGAACTTCAAATTCAAATAGGAAGGTTTCGGGATCTTCAGTTTTAAGTCCATAGAAGTTTGGAAGGACAGAGGGTGAAATGTTTTTCATGGTTGTATTGGTTTCTTCATCTACTATAGGAAACCCAAAAGAGCTTCCCATTTCTCTTCTACCTCTTCCTCTGCCTCCTTCTCCTTCTACACCTCTACCTCTACCTCTACCCCCTCCAAATAGTGTGTTTTCTCCATTAAAAACTCCTCCTCCCCCTTCTTCTGCCATAGTTGACTCTTCTATATAAGTTGAAAATTTTATGTCCCTAGCAGGGGTTCCTGAATCTCCTTCTAAGACAGGTTCAGTGGGTAAAGTGGAAGGTCTTTCTAATGGAATATCTGATCTTAAGTTCTCTGGAAGTCTAGGATCAATAAATGATGGAATGTGGGTTTGAGTTGGAGGTGTGCTGGCTCTAGGTCTTGGTGAAACAAGTGGTGTTCTAGGAATCAAGCTTCTGCTTCTTATGAATCTACCCCTTGAGTCTCTTTCTCTACGATATCATTGTTTTTGGGCGGTAAGAAAAAAGGCTACCTAGTTACACTTCCCTGGCAATGGTGCCAAAATGTTGTGCTCAACTTAGTGTTCCTAAATTGAGGTCATAAATTATCAACCAGGGTCAGTAAACTGCTGAAGTGTGGTGCACTATATGTGCCTAGGTATCTATTTCTCACTACATTGTGTTTAGTGTTTTTATGATGTTTTTGGTTTTATGGTTTTATGTTAAAAAGGAAAGCACTAAATTTTGATGAAGGACAGTTGTTGGACACACTAAAAACAGAGCAAAACCCATTCTAAACTATGTAAGGAACTAAAGAACAGAAAATGAAAAGCTTGATAATGACTCCTAGTAAGGAAACAAATCACAACATGAACTCAATAACTCATAGCATGAACTCATCCAATTCATTCATTAGGAATATGTTGGGATAGTTTGAGAAAAGAACAAGTTTAATACAAATGAGGTTCTCCTAAGGACACAATCATCTTACAATATTACAAAGAATCTCATCCATGGCTAGAGGTTTATTGGAACACAATTGAAAAGAGATTATTTGTAGCATAATAAGATTTCTACTTTAAATTAACTTGTAATGCTAATATTACTCCATTCTGTAGCTCAGCTTGTCACTAGTAAACCTTATCCAAAAGTAGAGATTTTCTAAAATAGTTTTTGGAAAGAAAGCTTTAATTGTGAATTTGCAAAGGATTGCAGAATAATCAAGGCCTTAAACTGATATTACTAAATCCTGTCCAGATGATGATGTATTAATGGAAAGTCAGAACAAAAGAAGTTTTGTAAATAATGAAGGTCGTGGAATCTAATGTTAACAATTAATACTACTCAAAGAACAATGGATAACACTGAGAATGAAATTGATCAAACTTGAAACACAGTAACGACAACTAAACTACAGTGCCATTTACCTAATTTGAAATATAGTGAACAAAGTTGAACTAGAATGACACTAATCTAACCTGAAATGCAGTGAATTGAAACTGAACTAGAGTGCCATTATCAAACTTGAAATATAGTGACAGAATTAAACTAAAATGACATCTACCTCCGGAGTGCTACCACTAGACTAAGGATGCAACTAATTACTGGATTGTTTCAGCTCTATCTCATTCAGAATTAGTGGTATTTTGGAATAGTTTGTAGAACAGGACTGGCTGCAACATGTTATGTAAATGAGCATGAAGGCATAAAATTCAACAGAACACAACAAAGCTCTAAAACACCACAGCGATGTCCCATCCGAAATTAGTGATATTTTGGAAGAGTTTATAAGATCATGACTAGCTGTACAACTGATGTAATTGAGCATAAGAACGTAAAACTAACTCCTAAAATAATACAATCACACCTCATTCGACATTAGTGATATTTTGGAAGAGTACATAAGAACGAGACTAAACTGTAGCATCTAATGCAAATGAATATAAACTCAAAGTTCAGAAAATCAATTAAACTAGGAATGAAACGAGACTAAGTTACTTATCTAAATCATATGAACAAAGCTCCTCAGGTAGCAGGGACCCTCTACCACTGGAGTAGCACGCAAATATACTCAAGATTGACTCATCTCGTGAAATGAAATGATGTTTCTTTCATTAAAGGAGAAATTATTCAAAACAGAGTATTTACGGCCTTCAAAGATCTAGCAACAAAACAAAATCTAACCAATAGTTTCTCGGTCTCCCGAGTCATACTTATAATGAAGTTAGATAACTAATCTTTGATAAAAACGAGGATAAGTGTCTTTCCCAATTCTAATCAAATTAAAACTCTTATTAACAGTCTTGTGCTTAACTCTGGACATCTGTAGAGTCTGTGTTTTGATAGGAAACTTCTTCTCTTCTATGTGCATAACCACTTTGATACTTTAACTTAGACTTCGTGGGGAGCAAGAGATAATGGGGAGGTGTTGTGGATTTCACTCATATGCCTTTTCCTTTGCAGTGACACCTGGAACCTACATAAACATGAGGATGGCTGCAGAACAGACGACTGGCTACGGAATGCCTGTATTCTGTAGCCGAGTCTTAGTCAAAATTACTACACCAACAAAATCATAAAAACATAGAAAGTTAGTCATTATATAAATTCTTAAAGCAATTTTAATTAATCCTATTGATCAGTTAAGTCTGTAATTGATGAGGGACAAAGAAAATGAAGTAGGATGTGATGAAAGAGAAGAACATCTTTGGGGCTCAACAGTGTCTATCTCTCCTTCTTAGCCAAGGAGGACCTATTCCACAAGTGAATGTACTCATTCCTGTATAAGGAATGTACCTAAGCTCATTCTTCAGAATTACCCAATTTCACCCAAGTAAGAAACTGATCACCAGGCTCCCTCTCAATAAGGGACCTACAACAACAATGCTGAGATACCAAAGTTCTCATGAAAAATTCCTCCCCTTGATTTCATGGATTTCGATATCGAAGAATTTTCAACTTTAGCTCGATAGGGCACCGATCATCCATCACTTTCATTCATGAGTCATTTCATCTAACAGAAAGTGATTCATTTGTCTTTCATATCTGGTCCATCATTTAGGCCATGCTACATCTCCAAGGATCTTACATCCTTCCTCATGATTAGAAGCCCTGCACAAATTCATCTAGATAAACATATACGTATGAACTTTTAAAACAAAAGTTACCTCAGTGATGATCTTTCACCATGACATCTTCTTGTAGGCATCAACATCCTTTATTCAGATTGACTCATATCCTAATGATATGTTTTGTCAGGGGTCTTCTTCTTTACCATATTTCTATCAGATTCTACATAACCTCCCAGAAGATATTCTAGTCACATCTTCTTGGCTTCCAGATGATAACTTCCCCTTGATATAGTTTCACTTGATGATCTATTCCTTTCTGCACATCTTCATTCCCAGGAACTTCTAGTTAGCAGTTCCTTGTTCATATACAACCACCTCATATTCCATATTAGGATATATTATGTTGATTTTATCTGTTAGTACACCAAGAGAGATCCTCCTCCATAGATCATACTTCTAAATATAGAAGTACATTACTTGCAACCATATTACATGACTTCAGAACATCTAGTGTCGATATATAAATATATATATACCTCGTACCTTTTTCCTTTGATTCATCCTGTAGAAGTTCTTCTAGAATGAAGAGCTTCATTCCTTTTACCTGCTCCATTAATATGTCATCACATCCCATAAATCTATAGCATAGAATGTTTGATGAAACTAGTTTTCTTTCTTTCTAATCAGTGAATTCATAGAGAACTCTATTATAAAATGTCAGCCCTAGTTTCCATGATGACTCTTGATCTTGATGACTGCCGTCCATCAGTAATGTTATTAGTGAGGTTTTCCCGAAGCTGTTTCACCAAGATCTCCTACCATGCTCTTATCAAGATGCCATCAATATACATTGCTTCATATCATACTATTTTACAACCAAAATAAATCACCTAAAGAAGAGTTTGATCTTAATCATAGTAGAGATCCTTCACTTTTTCTTTCTTAGATTTCTTTGTATCAGGTTCTTCCCTCATATATGATCCATGGGATTCTTCCCTTTTTCTCTTGTCCTTTTCAGATTTAGGAAAATATATTTTATAATGCCCAAGTTCATTACATCCAATGCATCTTAATTTTTCCATATTTCTTCTTTTATTATAAGGAACAAATTTACCGAATCTTCCTTTCTTCCTGGATATGGCTGCAAAGGCTTGATTCCCTTTACTTGATCCTATATCGGCTTTGGCTTTCAATCTTTTTTCCTCTATTTTACATAGAGAACATAAATCGTGGAATTGTGTGGCTTATTTCTTCCCATATAAACTTGAAGTGAAGTTTCCCCATTCTTCTGGAAGAGCATTCAACACCACTGTAGTCATCTCAATGTCATACATTACTTCTCCCAGTTCCTTCAGTTGATCTCTTATTTTAGAAATCTTCATAAAGTATGAAGTGATTCCTTCTTCCCTTGACAATTTCATTTTATATAGTTCTTGTCTAAGAGAGATTTCTTCTCCTGCATTACTCACAGAGAATAGCTCCACCAGTTTCTCATAAATTTCTTTAACAAACTTTAGTTTTGATACGTATGGAATGAGTGAATCCTCAATGGATTCTATGAGAATCCTCTGGGCTCTCATTTCTCCCTTCATGTACTTGGCATGAGCTGGAGCATCTTATTTTGGTGGTAGAATTGTAGATCCTTCTATGTAGTCTATAACTTCGTCTTCAATTAAATTAAAATCTGTCCTCTTCTTCCATGCACTAAATTTTGATGACCCAACTATTTTGTTGCTCTCTTTACAATAAATCATCTTGACACAATTAAGTAAGGTCATAGATAATTACTTGAGTACTTACTTTAGTCTTGATGATGATGAAGATGAAGTTAGGAGCTTATTCTAAGATAGAAATCTTCAATGTAGGTGTTCTTGGATCCTTGATGATAAAATATATATTCAAAAGATGATGTCCTCTTCTAACAATGTCTTGAATGTAAATCTTTGATGGAAAAGATTATTTTCTTGAATGAGTTGATCCTTTGAATGATATAGAATATATTTCTTGAAATAGCTTGAGAGTCTTCCTTGCAAACAAATTTGACTTCCCAAACTTTGATCTTCGCTTCCTGGAGTGTCTTCTTGTCAAGTAACCCTTGATTTCAACACCGTAGCTCTGTTGCAATGTTGAGAATGTGGAGGGCCATAGATTTAATTAAAATTCTCTTCTTGATAATTACTCGTGAGTTTACTTGAGTTAATTATGTATTGTCTTCCTTAGCTTATTTAGTCTTTCATCAAGTAAATTACTAAAATACAAAAGACACAAAGTTAGGCTCCTTGATCCAGGGAAAAACCTACCCCTCTTGGAGAGGAAAATCCACAAGAAATTATTCTTAGAGATCTTCTAATGACAAGTACCATGACCAAGACTTAAACCCTTGACCTATGAATGCCTCCAAGACCTTTTCATTACTTCTTTGATTGCATTCAACACTGATCATTCTCTTATGCTCCAACCTTTAAGACTTCTTTCTTCTTTATGTCAATGTCTCAACTTCATGTATGGTAGATGTAAACTGATCTGCAATATAACCTTGGCACAATTAGCAAGTCCTTATTTAAACATATCCACACTTATAGTATTTTTCCACTGCCTTTAACATTGCTTATGAATAAAGTTCTTTGCATTACTTGGTGACATAAAACGGTATGAAAAACTTCTATGTGATGTCCACAGATTCCTCCTGAGATAGGATCTGAAAACAGATGCTGAGATACCTCAGACAAGTCTGCATTATAACCCTATAACTAATCTCAACAATCTGCACTTATATCCACACTTTTTCATCTTCTGAAATCCACATCTATTGTCCTCTGAAATCCGCACTTGTTATCCTCAAAAAATTACGCAAATCTTGACACAGAACATTACACACTTTTTACTATGGAAATCACAGAGAGATCCACATTCTTCGTTGTTTTCTACGTAGTACAATAGGGTATATATAGTTGTTTTCACCTTTAATTGAGCCGACCTATCAAAGGGTAAATAGCCGACCTGATATATGGTTATGGAGCCAACTTGTAGGGCACATATTCCAATGTTGATGAGGGCTGTATGGAGCCATTCTATCAAAGTTTCTTTGGCAAGGTATTGGAGAATTTTCTTTGGACTGGACCCTTCATATGTATGACACTTAATTGTATTTATACCTAGAATACAAAACCCTAATATACATCAATAAGAAGTCTATTAACCTATAATAAAATCTTTCTCATGAAACCCATGAAGCAAGTACAAAAAAATACATTTTATTATATTTGTCTTCTTATTTACATAAATACATAATTACAATGTCAATATGAAGACCAATCCCAGTTACACTTTTCAACAACTATGGCATCGGATATAGGCTCAAGAGGGTGCTACAAAACCTTAGAAGAACTCAAATTCGTAAATAAACTCAAGTCAAAACTTTTTCTTAAGAGTCACATCATTCGGCTAAAGAGTTGCAAGGTCCCTCTCTATTTCTAAACTAAGGATTAGTGCACCTTATTTCTACTAGATAAGTCATAAAGGATCAATTAGGTTCATAGGCCTTCCTCCTTTATCTCAAGTCATCCAAGGGTTGATCATTAACTTATAATTTCTATTCAAGGTTTGTAAGGCAACTTCTATGCTGATTTGACTAAGTGGGCCCCTCAATTCTCCTAGGTTCAAGTCACTAGGAGAAATTGAAGAGGCTTGTTGTAACAACTACAACAATTGATGAAGCACAATAGGACCCCTACATATTCGAGTATTTTCCAATAATCTATTCCACCTCATGTGTGATTGGTGTGCTTGTAAGATTTATTTTTCCTGCCATGGGGCTACCACTACTTAGAAATATGATATGTTGCGTTACATGACTTCCCATTTCTTGATTTGGTTGTAGTCTAAGGAAAAACTTGATTAGAATGGAAAGTGGTATCCAACCATGGTATTTACCCATGACATTGAATTATGTAACTCAAAGAAGCACCACAAAAACTAGAAATAATGAGCCTCAAATTTACTAAGGACATGGAGTATTTCACGACGTAGATGTAAACTATTTTCTTGTTCCATTAATAAATATTTGGATGGTATATTGTACTTTGTATTTTATTTTCTATGTGGTGATATTTAGTCACTTTCCTCTCATGATTCAGATCAATGGAAGGATCGATCTGAATGGAAAGTATTATCCTCCCATGGTATTTACACATGGTATTTAATGTTGTAACTCAAGGAGGCACCAAAAATATTATATATAATGGGAATTTCCTTACTAATGACATGGATGATTTCATGATGTAGATGTAAAATGTTTTTATATTCCATTAATAAAGAGTTTGTTGGAAGAAAGTTGTCATTGATGTCAAAGAGCCATAAGAAACCCCTAAATAAAATCAAGTTTTTGTTGGATTGAATCAAGGGAAACACAAGAATGGATTGCATGATCTTGTAGTGCTCATAAATACCTTTCCAACGAGCTATGGATCACTCTCTAGCTTCTCACGATTGACGATAAATTAATTTTTAAAAGTGACTATATGAAATACAACCAACATAATCATTGAGACATATTTTATATTTTTTTGTGGGCTAGTTGGCTCCAATTTAGCTCTCCCTCAAGTATAAATAGAAAATTAGGTTTCCCTCTTAGGACACTGAATTCTCAAGAAGTAATCCTTTTTTTATATATAGGCCGAACCTATAAGGAAACATCTAATGAATGTCGAAGTGGGGATAACTTATGAGATAAATTCGTGAGTTTGAGGTTGAGTTGTTTGTTGAAGAATATACTTACTCTGAGGCTCTTTTTAAAATATATCAAATTCATTTCTAAGGAATTCTAGAGAAAATATGAATCTCTAAAGATGATCCAAGTTTAAAGCCCTTTTTTTTCTAAGGCCACTTTCTATGGTTGTTTTGAGCTTCCTTGAGGTAGATTACGAGATGTATTCTAAGATAAAATTATGTGGCAAATCATTGGCCCATGACAGAACTTTTGAAGATGATCATTTTGACCCAAAGATAACCCTTCCAGAGGCTGATTCAAACCTCCTTAAGCGAAATATTTCTCCCTCTTTCAAGCCTGTTTAGAGGCTAATTTGAAGCTCTATGTTTGAGGTTGTTTCAGGCATAAATAAAAACTCCTTCAAGTCTATTCCTGAGGCAGAATATGAACCCTTCCTAAAGCAGACCGAGACCATTTTTTAGACTCGTTTAGGGAAAATCCTGAGGCATATGTTAGGCCTCTTGAAGTCTGATAAAATACCACCATTACACGGGTACCACTCCCAGGCATTGGAGAGCACCTACCCCAAGCTCCCCTGCTCCTGGGAGCTTGGGATATTGTAGGAAACACTCCTACAAGATTTTCGGGTACTTTGGAGCTTTTCGGGAGCATAACTGGAACGAATGTTTGATGTTTTGGGAGCTTCACTACAATGAATAAGTGAAAAATTAGGTTTATTTGGCGCGTCCAGCTTGGGTGCTGCTTAAACTGATGGAACTATGTGAAGGTAAGGTTGTGTCACTGGGTCTAGATCTGGATATGGTTATGGAACTACACGAAGCAACCCATTTGTGGAAATCCCTTCTATCCAAATGAAGATGAGGCGCCTAACCAATCCTGATTGGAAATATTTGGATGGAAATTAATTAATTATTTTATTTTTATTTTTAATATATTATATTATTTCCACTCCCAACTTGACGTTTCCTATAAATTTGGGAAAAATTATAGCCATGCTAGATACTCGTTTCCGCATACCGGAAGTACCAACGTACCAGAAACTCATACAACATAGTAAAATAACTTTCCTTGAGCCACAATTCAACCACTGTTGAGGCACATTTTGGTGATATGAGGTACATATTCAAGTGATATTCTAAGACAAATAAAGGCATATTGATAGTCTTTCCTAAGGTAGAGTTTCCGAGGGAGATTAGAGGTACTAAAACACAATCTAAGGTCCTTAATTAGTCCCGTCATATGGTACATTAGAGGAAGCTTGTTTAAGCCTGATTGAGGAACTATGTTGAGGTATGTTTGAGGCCCAACTATTTAAGTAGTTGAGTGGAAGTATGAATTAGAATCTATCCTTTTGTTAGATTTCTCTTTTTAGGATCACTATGAAAATATATCTAGTGAACATATCAAGATTCAAGTAGCAGACTTGAAGTGTAAGAGAGATAGCAGTGACAAGTCAATGACATTTGGACAAGTTTGACAAAAGAATGTTTAATAACTAAAATACTGAAGCTTATTTTAAATTCGTGACTAAAGGAAGCCGTAAGGGGCATGAGCTTGTGTAGTTATAGAACAAAGGTTAAGAATTTAATTTGGTCAAAGGGAAAACCAAAGGAAGGTTGAGTTGTGTTTGAGAAAACAACAGGAATTTGCATACGTGCAAATTCATTAACGATGATACAATGAAGCGATAATTGATTAGAAACAATGGTTGAGTAAAATGATAGTGACTACATTGTTTGATTATTGAAAATTATCTAGTATTTTTGTAAGTGGGCCATTGTCTTTGGTATGGGAGCCTAAGATTATTGTTCTATATTTTATTGTTAAGGATGGCAGGGTGGTTCTAGGCAAGGAGGTTGTAGCTTCTTTCAAGAGGTTGTTGCCTTCTTCTAATGGATGCTAGTAAACCAAAGGTTGTAGCTCCTTACAGTAGTGGCTGGTAAATAACCTGAGGTTCTAGCCCTTCAAGTTGTATCTAGTAAATCAGAAGTTGTATTTTCCCTTGTACTATAAGTAAATTGCTCATATAATTTTTTTTTATTCTTTAATGTGATGTTATTGGTTAATGATTTGTGATCTTTAATTGCTGAAATTTAAGAAATAATGATTCACCCGCTCTTAGTATTTCCAACAGATTTAGGTGTTATCTTGTTCTTTGTATTTTATTTTCTAGGTGGTGATATTTAGCTTCGTTCCTCTCATTATCTAGATCAATGGTATCAAAGACAGTTACGACTCCATGGAAAACAGGGTTTTCATAGAAATCGTGTAAGGGATTTTGAAGGTCTCCTCTCTAAATTTTAGGGTTTATCAAGATGGGTTCTAGAATTAGTTCTCCCTACTGGTTCCATGCTTGCAATTATATATTAATATTATCATCAATATATCCTACCCATTTTCCCATATGTGGCGGAGGCTTCACATCGAAATCTGTATTTCCCACATAGTGCAAGCGAATGAGCTAGATAAAAGGGTGGGTGGTCGAAGTCATAATGAGGCACATGAAAACTTCAGTATCCAATGATGTATTGAATATTGAACCATTCTTATCCAACACAGAACAAGGGGCCTTATATTTGACCATATTTTTTTTATGCACCACAACCACGGAACTGAAATATCCCACAACAAAAGACTACAAAATATTGCAAGTACCGGGCCTCAAAATCCTCATTTGTGGCATACGTGATATGTCTATTTATTAGTTTAGATCCATCTTAACTCTGGATCTATCAAGTGCCAAGAGGGATCAAATCTCTAGAGGTGCAAACCTAGTTTTTTAGTGCAAAATTCAAGGAAAGGATTGCACTTCGAGAGATTTTATCCCTATCGAAGCTTGATAGATCTAGAGTTAAGATGGATCTAGAATGGTTTCAGTCATGTGCGTCCAAGGAAAATATATCGAACATATGATTAATTTTATCAATAATATGTAAATACATCTAATATTAATATAATAATTTTATATATGTTCAATATGTCTAATATTTATCTAGTCATTTTAATAAAATTTATCAAAAATGTATAAATACATCTAATATTAATATAATCCTTTTATATATGCTCAATATGTCTGATATTTATCTAGTCACTTTAATTTTAAAATTTCATAGTTAGTTCAGTTTGTTGAGATGATAAATATTGTTAATAAATTTAATGATGAAAAATGATGAAATAAAAATATTGAATGCAAAGTGAGAATATAATAGTGTTTAATGATTGAAAATGTAAATAATAAAAATGCATCCAATTACAAATAGTATTCATTGTGATCAATCTCAAACTATTTTTTTCTACTATTCTTATTGTCACCCGTGTTAGTTTTGTCATATTTTCATATGGATTATATGAAAAAGATAGTTGAAATGGTAAACCATTTAAATATTTAGCTCGAGCTGTTGTACTAAACATGATACATTGTATCTCTTTATCTCCAATATTAATAGGTTGAATTACTATAACACAAAAATAAATGTACATTGTTAATAACTTTTTGTGATTACACTGAAATCAATGCACACTGTTAATCCAATCACTTCAAAATTAATGTGCCATCATACGTCCAATTACATCAAATTAGAAATCAATGTCTACACTAAAATAAATGCATCTAATGCAAGCAATCAAATAAAATTAGAAAACAACATATACACTGAAATGAATGCATCTAATGCAAGTAATCAAATAGGATTAGAAATCAACATCTACACTGAAATCAATGCATCTAGTGCAAGTAAGAAAATAAGATTAGAAACCAACATTTACACTGAAATCAATGCATCTAGTGCAAGAAATCAAATAGGATTAGAAATCACCATCAACACAAAAATCAATGCATTTTGTGCAAGTAATCAAATAGGATTAGAATTCATCTACATTGAAATCAACACATCTAGTACAAACAGTCAAATATGATTAAAAATCAACATCTACAGTAAAATTAAAGCATCTAGTGCAAGCAATAAAATAGGATTAGAAATCACCATCTACACTAAAATCAATGCATTTAGTGCGAGCAATCATATATGATTATAAATCACCTACATTTAAATCAATGCATCTAGTGAAAACAATCAAACAGGATTAGAAATCACCCTCTACACTGAAATCAATGCATCTAGTGCAATAAATCTTCTTCCCTCTCAACACCCTCCAACTCCATCTCTCTTTCCATCCCTCTCTCCATTCTCTCACATCCTCTTGCTCCCTTTATTTCCCACCTCCCTCTCTCTCTCTCTCTCTTCACCCAACAACTGTGTTACTATATCCCTCCTTCTATCCTTTTTTCCTCCGTTCTCTCCACACTCTCCTTCTTTGTCTCTTTATCTCACCCCAAAACATACACACTCTCTCTCCATCTCTCCCTTGTCAATCCCCCTCTCTCTCCAGTTATCACTCTCTATGTCTTTCTTCTTCCCTCCCTCTCTCCCCCTACAAATCCATCTCTCTATCCCTACCTCTCTCCTCCTATATTCCTCCCTTATCCTCCTCTCTCTCGTCCTTCCTCTCTCTCCTTTTCTCTCCTACCTCCCTCTCCCTCTATCTCTATTTTCCCTACAATTTTCTCTCTTCCCCCATCACTCTCTTCCTCTCTCTCCCTTTCTCTCGTACCTCCCTCTATCTTCCCCTATCACTCACTCACTCTCTCTCTCTCTCTCTATCTCTATTTTTCATCTGATCCTCACTCTCACTCTCACACACACTCTCTCTCTTTTCCATATAATTCTCTCTCTCTCTCAAAATCTACACTAAAATTAATGCATATAGTGCAAGAAATAAAATACGATTAGAAATCACCATCCACACTCAAATCAATGCATCTAGTGCAAGAAATATTCTTCCCTTTCTCCCCCATCCAACTCCATCTCTCTTTCCCTCCCTCTCTCCACTCTCTCACATCCTCTCTCTCCCTTTCTCTCCCACCACCTCTCTCTCTCTCTCTCTCCAACTCTGTTACTATATCCATCCCTCTCTTCTTCTCCCCCCTTCCCTCTTCACCCTCCAAATATGTTACTATATCCATCCCTCTCTTCTTCTCCCCCCTTCCCTCTTCACCCTCCAAATATGTTACTATATCCATCCCTCTCTCATTCCCCCCCCCTCCCTCCATCTCTCCTTCTTTTTATATTTATCTCACCCCCAAACATAGACACTCTCTCTCAATTTATCCCTTTTCACTCCCTCTCTCTCTCCACTTCTCACTCTCTATGTATTTATTTTTCCCTCACTCTCTCCCCCTCCAGCTCAATATTTGTATCCCTCCCTCTCTTCTCCTCTCTCTCAAGTCTCCTCTATCCCTTTCTCTCCTACCTCCCTCTCTCTTCCCCCATCTATCTCTCTCTCTCTATCTCTCTATCTCTCTCTCCAACCCTCTCTCTTCCTCTGTCTCAAGTTCTCTATCTTGTCCTCTCTCTCTCTCTTTCCATTTCTTTGCCATACAATTATATCTCTCCCCAAATATGTTAATATATCCCTCCTTTTATCCTTCTCTCTCCTTCTTTCCCCCTTATCTCCATCTCTCCTTCTTTGCCTCTTTATCTCACCCTAAATGTACACACTCTCTTTCCATATCTTCCTTGTAACTCGCTTTCTCTCTATCCACTTATCACTCTCTATGTATTTACTATTCCTTCCCTCTACCCCCCTCCAACTCCATCTCTCTATCCCTTCCTCTACCCTCCTCTCTCTCTTCCTTCCTCTCTCTCCCTTTCTCTCCTACCTCCCTCCCCCTATCTATCTCTCTCTCTCTCTCCACCAATCCTCTCTCTATCTCCCTAACTCTCTCCTCCTCTCCCTCTCTCACTCCTATCCCTCTCTCTTTATCTACATTCCTACTCTCCCATCTCCTTTAGTTTATCCCCATCTCTCCCTTGTCATAGCCCCTATCTCTTCACCTCTATTTATTTTTTCTACCCTCCCATATATATATCTAGAGTTAATATATATTAGGGTTAATGATGTTTTTCTTTCATGGTATTAGTAATGATTTTAGCCATGGTATTTGGCCCATAGGCTTCACCTAAATAAAACCTCTTTTTTGGATGTTAGTAAATATAAAGAGGTTTATAGAGTAAAAATAAAACTAGTTTTTATTTATTTACCATACTTCTTTTATTTACCATGGAATTTGATCCATAGGATTGGTATATAAATAGATGTTGATTTCTAATCCTATTTTATATATTTCGATATATTTATCATGCCTCTTTATACCTATTTTATAATTATTTAGTTACCATACCTCTTTTATAAATATGATATTTGGCTCATGGTATTAATAATATTTTGTCCCATGGTATTTGGGCTATAGGCTTCACCTAATTTTTTTTTTTTTTTGAGTTTTTGTAAATATAAACAGGTTTATGGAGTAAATATAAAAAAGAAGTTTTATTTATTTACCATACCTCTAGTTTATTTATATTTTTATTTATTTACCATACCTAAACCTCTTTATATTTTAAATTTACATTGTATTTATACACATTAATAATTAGGTTTATTTTTAAATAGGACGATTGACAAGAATTGAAAACTAAAAAGAAGTGGAGTAGAGGATTTCTCTTCTTAATATTACGAATCAGTTAAATAAGATTATATTGGAGACATCAACATTAAATGACTATAGTGAGACTAAAATAAAACTGGACTAAGTGAAACTAAACTGGGACACTTGGACGGACGGTTTCGACACCTAGCAAGTGGCTAGAATTAGATTCTCCAACACTCCCCCTTAATTATAACCACATAAAAATTTAATTAAGATACCTGCTGGTATATGTCTCAATGAGGGTTACAATTAAAAAAAAATGACTTCAACTAGATTTAGTTTTATTCTTCTCTTCTTCTAGATTTATAGCCTCTAAATTGTTTCAACGTTTTCTTCTTGTTTTATTCTTCAAACGTTAGTTTCTTCATTTGCTAGTTCAGGTGTTTTATTGTTCCAGGCTGTCTAAGCATGTCATGGAATTCTTCAAGAAATGACTTGTATGTGGACTGCTACCACATATTGTCTTCTGTAGTGTGCTTTTCATCATCAATATGCTACAATATAAGATGAGAGTAATATTTTATCTCTTCAAAAATCCAATACCTAAAAATTTCATTGATGTGTTCATCATGCATTTCATCTTAAACATTCATATCTACAACAGATTCTGTGTAGAACTCAACTAGACATGGTGTTACAAGCCATGTTTCAAGATACTTTAATTATTCTTCATAATCAGTCTGTTTACCTGCACATTGGAAATCAATGTTAGAATTAAAAATATTTGTAGAGAGTGCTTTCTCCTGTTTCACTTCCTTCTCTGCTTATTCCTATGTCTTTGTTTTCTCTTTGTGGGCTTCCTTCTCTTCATCTGCATCTATCTTTGTTTCTTTCTATATTTCTGTCTCTTCTTGGTTCTGATCCTTCTGCTCTGCAATGAGAGCTTTCTTGTGTTGCGCTTCCTTCACCACCTCTATATATGTTTCTACTTTCCCTTCGCAGACTTCTTTCTTTGCATCTATCTTTATCTCTATTTTTGTCTATGTCTTTATCTTTGTCTCTGTCTTTGTCTCTTCTTCACTAACTTGTGCTATTGCAAACAGGTTGTCTTCCACTGGCTCAATTGGGATTATGTCACCAAATATTATCATGTCGATATGATGTTTTTGTTGCATCATCTGCAACCAATCATCATTAGCCAAAAATTATCTATCAAAGTTTACATCAAAAATATTAATAAATGGATTTACCATAGTATTTTTACTTTCAGTAGCAAGCTCAATTACTGGATTCACCAAATCTTCGTTAGCAATCTCTATTGCCGGAATCACCAAATCATCATCAGCAAGCTTTGTTGCTGGAATCACCAAGTCATCATCAACAAGCTATGCTGTTCGATTCACCAAATATTCATCAACAAGCTTTGTTGCTGGAATCACCAAATCACCATCAACAAGCTCTGTTGCTGGTATCACCAAGTCATCATCGACAATATGTGTTGTTGGATTCACCAAATATTCATTAACAAGCTCTGATGTTGGATTCATCAAATCATCATCAACAAGCTCTGTTGTTGGAATCACCAAGTCGTCATCAGTAAGCTATGTTGTTGGATTCACCAAATCTTCATCAGTAAGGTCTATTGTTGGATTCATCAAATCTTCATCAACAAGCTCTATTGCTGGTATCACTAAGTCATCATCAATAAGTTGTATTGCTGGATTCATCAAATCATCATCAACAAGCTGTGTTACTGGTATCTGGCACAAAATAGTGCTGATTGTTGATCAACATGACTATTCCTTCAAAAAGAGTGTTGATTAAAAAAAAACTTAAATTAAAAAAAAAAAACTTCACTTAACTATCAGGGGCTTCTCTTCTGTTGGTTCTTTGTTATTCTTTTTCCTTTGGATCTCTGCACCTCAATAGTATTCAAATACTTCGCTTGCACTCACATTGTTGCTTTGGAGTCTTACACAACATAGCTTCGATCTCTGTTGCTCTCAAGAAGTCTTACACTGACTAAGCCGTAGCTGGCTTATTCTTCATTCTCGTGTTGCTTATTCGTAGGAGGCATCTTCAAACTTCTTCAAAATTCTGCTGCTTTCTCAAAGAGTCTTATACAGGCTCACCTTTTCTCACTACTGCTCCAATTTCACTCTCGTTGCTGCTCTCTCAGGGAGTCTTATGCAAAATAGCTTTGATACCATGACAAGAATTGGAAACTGAAAAGAAGTGGAGTAGAGGATTCTCTTCTCAATATTACGAATTAGTTAAATAATATTACATTGGAGACATCAACATTAAATGAATTTAGTGAGACTAAACTAAAACTGGACTAAGTGAAACTGAACTGGGACACTTGGATGGGTTTCGACACTTAGTAGGTGGTTGGAATTAGATTCTCCAACAACGAAATTGGATCAAAAATGTTAAATGTTAAACATTACATTTACATTTATATTTACATTTTTACGTAAGATCTACCCCATATTTCTTTGTAGAGAGATGTGGCACAATAATACATAGTTTTATTTTAATAATTAATATTACGTATAAATAATATTAAAAAGTTATATATAAGTTATATATGATTTAAGATTCAAGTTAATGTTTTGGCCGACATTAGCTAAAATTATTTTTATTATTTTTTTAAGACGTGACATACTTACACATCAGGGTCATACTGGGCTGTAGAATGCACCTCTCAGCGCAACTAGGTCCCCCTTCAACTGAATCAAATTTGCTTCATTAAATAAATTAGAAATAAGCCCTATTCTCCATATCATCTTTTAGTTCCCCACTAACAGTAGTCATGATCCCTAAACCTTCCTGCCATTTGTGTTGAAGGGCATAAATTGCAAGGTAGAATTTTTGGCTGGCCTCATCGTCTCCATAAATTTGAACCACATTCTTCTCTCAATAAATTAACATAATTTTCATCCACATAACCCCCTAAGATTTATTTCTATTGAATCTCAACCATATTAGCCTTTGGGTTGTCAAGAAAAAACACTCCTACACTCTAAGACATATGGAATAGTGTCCTATCTAGTTTCATATTGACTACACTTTGCCCAAATTCTCCATAAATATCTATTTTTACATAATGGTTCAGGCACACGTCCCCATAGATTAAAGGGTTGAAACTTAGCATTGAGCTAGAGAGGGCCGTGCCTGCGACATTCCTTGGTGGTTTGTTGTGTTTGCTTATATCGGGGATGATAATGATGCAAACCAAGTTGTAGTTCATATGCAAACGATTTTAGCATGAGAGCATAGATACTTCCCATTTGGAAGTTTATAAGGTGGACAACCATGTGCCTCCTAGGATCACTAACATAGTTATACCCTATACATTTAAAATAATAAAATTTTATACCGTTGGGTTAATGATTCAACCCAAATGGGTTTATGAAGGAGGCATTCAAACTATTTCAATAAATTCTCATTAAAATGTTATTTCATGGAACTCCATGATAATAAGGTATGCATTGAGGGGTTAGGGTTGTTAAGATATTCCGACACATAGGAAAAAGTTAAGAATAACTTAGTCTAGTGTAGAGTTAGGTAAAGTGTGTTTCTTTACTATGTACATTTGTAACTTATAATCTGACGGTCACGATTTGTAGTGATATGACGATTCACTCTCTCCTCGGTGTTAACAACACTTGATCCGTGGCTTAACACCTGATTGGTCCATGATCTCTATTTAAAGAGCATGGAGGGTCATTTTTACGGTAACCATTTATGAGAGAAACATATGTAACTTTTCTTTTTATATTAATAAATTTCCTTAAGTGGCTGCGTTGGCTCAGGCTGTGGACTATTTCCCTCTTCGAGGGTTTTAACCATGTGATAATACCGGTGTACTGATTTGTGATCTATTTGTGAGCGGTGACCTTTTGTTTTTAATCTACGGAACTTACACTATAAATTATTACATGGTATCAGAGCAAGGAAGCCATGTGGCTTGTCAGATCCTGTCTGAATTTGGTCTTTATTGGCAACATCCAACTACACTTTGGTGTGATAATTAGAGTGCCATTCAGCTATGGAAAGATCCAGTTTAGCATCAGAGTATGAAAAACATTGAAATCCACATACACTTCATCAGAAAGCTCATTCATGATTGTGTCTTGAAGCATAGTACTGTCCAACCAATGATCAAGTAGCCAATATCTTTACAAAGGCTCTCATAGAAGCGAAGTTTACCAAACTTCGATCCATGCTTGGAGTTCAGGAAAGTTGTGATTAAGGGGGGATAGGCTCTAATGCCTCCTTCCTTCTCATATTGTGTCACTTTTGTAAATCCTTCAATCCTATCCCAATTTTTTCTTAAGGGGGGATGTTAGGATATTTCGACACATAGGAAATAGGCTCCTTTTGTGTCACCTTTGTAAATCCTTCAATCCTATCCCAAGTTGTTCTTAAGGGGGGATGTTAGGATATTCCGACACATAGGAAATAGTTAAGAATAAATTAGTCTAATGTAGAGTTAGGTAAAGTGTGTTTCTTTACTATGTACACTTGTAACTTATAATCCGATGGTCACGATTTGTAGTGATCCAACGGTTCACTCTCTCCTCGGTATTAAAAACACTTGATCCGTGTCTTAACACTCGATTGGTCCATGATCTATATTTAAAGAGCATGGAGGGTCATTTGTTCGACAACCGTTTATGAGAGAAACATATGTAACTTTTCTTTTTATATTAATAAATTGCCTGAAGTGGCCACGTTGGCTCAGGCCATGGACTGTTTCCCTCTTCGAGGGTTTTAACCACGTGATAATATTGGTGTATTGATTTGTGATCTGTTTGTGAGCGTTGAGCTTTGGTTTTTGATCTACAGAGCTTACACTGTAAATTCCTATAGGGGTCAGTGTGGTTACATTTATTTATGGAATTCCTACCATCATGCTTTGGTCTCAAACTTGTGTTGCTTTTGGAGGGAGCTCCTTACCTACTTTTTCCCAAGTTTCAATTTCTTTATATAATACAAGATCAATTTCTTCAAACTACATAGTATCACAACTTATAAGATATATTGAAGGCTTTGCTACTTATCATAATCACACTCGGTGTTAGCACTCTATAGATCCCTTTAGGCTAAGGAAAGGGCCACAAAGGTAACCACAAGGCTTCTTTGGACTAGAAATTGGTATTTTCTAGTCAGAGGG